>JAGFNQ010000264.1:0-27659 GCA_024364735.1 Boesenbergia rotunda | reverse complement strand
ACGCCATCGCGTCGGCCACCTGCTGCGTGCCGTTGACGTACTTGTAGGCCGACCAGCAGTCGTACTGGTAGAGCTCCGCGGCGCCAGCGAACAGGCGTGCGCCGGCGATATCTCCGGCGGAAAGCGCTTTAGAGGCCGTGGAGAGGCGGTAGTCGGCGAGGGAGAGGAATTCGAGGCAGTTGCGGGCGGCGTTGGTGCGGTTGACGTTGCCGGAGGAAGAGTTGAGGATGTCCAGGGCGTCGGCGCGGGCGGCCTGGAGGCCGCGCGCGGAGGCGGATAGGGCGGCGAGGGAGAGGTCGACGCCGGAGGGGCTGGAGGGGAGGGAGAGAGAGGAGAGGGCGGAGACGCAGAGTTGCCGGAAGCGGGAGGCGGAGCAGGCCTGCTCGATGGCGCCGGAGGCGATGACAGTAGTGGAAGAATATGCTCTGGGGCCAGGGAGGACGTGAGAGGCCCGTCCGTGGGCCGCCGCGGAAACGGCGGGGAGCAGCAGGATGAGGACGGAGAACACGAGGAGGAGGAGGAGAGCGGAAGCCATGGCGAAGGCAATACTGGAATTAGATGTATTTGTATCCTATTAATTTTGAAATCATACTTTGTTGAATTCGACATTTTTATTCCCTCTAAATTTTTTTTTTTGAAAAATGTCCCGGAGTTCTTTGGCTCTTAGACGAAGTTTAGGGATTCAAATGGTATTAAATTAAACATCTCGAGGTTTAAAGGGCTTAAAACCCCAAAACTAAAGGCTTAAAGTAGAATGACAGAAGATGGAGGACTAAATTACAAAAGTGACAGGTTTAATAATCCATCTCGCTGCCTTCTTCCACAGCCCAACTCGCGAACAACCACCCCTCCCGGTCGAGAGCCGACGACATTGCCTCCTTCAGTTTTCTACCCTCCAGCGGACCGCAATCTCGGATCTAGCTGACGTCGAAGCTTCAAACCCTTAATCCTCAAGCCCTCTCGTGAACCGGAGCTAGGGTTTCGCTTCGGGCGATTTGGGGCGTGATGGTGCCAAAAGGGCAACGGAGTTCTTCGAGCGGGCGAACCCCCACCTGAGGTGAGTTAGGGTCCTTTGAGTCTGGGGATTCAGTGAGTCGAGGTTGTTGGGTTGATAACATCATTGATCCGAGACCTGACTCTTTGCTTGGGGACGATCCAAGGAATCGGCTGGGGCGTATCAGGTCGGTAGCTTGGAGCTAGAGCTCCACCAACAAGGGTTGAGGTAAGGCACTGAATTTGATTGTGTCAGTACTAAATTCCGAAGTGGATGCTGGGAAATTGATTTCCAATTCGTGTTGTAGGAGGTATTATCGTAAGAACCGGTGCTGCTCGATACAATTGGGTTTCGGTTCCAGTTCTGGATTTGAGATCTGATTTCCGAAATTAAAATTGGAGTTTGCTGTGAGGTTCTGCAATTGGAGCTTGCTGTGAGATTCCGGACCTGACCATTGCCCTCATCTTCTGCTTGCTGTGAGGTTTTGGTTTTGGAGCTGTAATGTCCGGCAGAATCCAGGTAAGGGTTCTCTCTAGCCAATTTGAGTCGGTCGTGGAGTTTGTTTAGAGAATTATGTGACTGAGATCATGGTCTGTTCACATGGTATTGAATTCATGTAATTGTCATTACAATTTTGATACCCTACTGTGAGGTTAACTCTTAGATTGATAAATGTTAATTTGGTTGGAAGATGGAATCCATGGTGTAGCTTTAATTACGAGCCTATTCTGAATTTAAGGTGATAGTTGTTGTATGGATGGGAATGGGTTGGTTCGTGTTGATTTATGGTATGATTTGGATAGGTTGTTGTGGCTAGTAATTGGTGACAGTTTGTGAGAAGTTGATTAGGTAAGGATCTTGGTGGAATTTGTTCATTCTAGGTTCTATTATATTGTGTAGTCTAACCTAGACCAATTGGAAGGGGATTAGGCTTCATTGAAAACTGAGCTAGTCAAGAAACGAGAAGATGATATACAATACAAATCGTTTAATTGCGTGGTTAATTAAATGAGTATGAGATTGTGAATAGACCTAGAATTGAACCTAATCTTAACTACGCGAGGTAATTAAGAATCGACCAGTTAATTAGATGAAATTAACTGGCAAGTGAATGATTAGAGTAACCCTAGTATGGTTTAGGGGATTTATTAGCTAGCTATCATATCTGTGTAATAGTTAATTAAATGTGTCATTAATACAGGGGCTTGATTAGATTATTGGGGGGTGGTTCTTTTTGCTTTGATACGAACTTCTACACTTTGAAGATGTGTACTTTTTGCTTGTATTCTGTAGATCTATTTATCTTTATGCATGACTATTTTGTTATTATTGCAGTAAGTTGATATTTACCTTTATCTGCTACCATTTTGTTATCCTGCTTGACATTTATGTTTGACCTTGGATTTGATCTAGATTTCCTTTCTATACAGTCTCGTGTTTTTGTTATCTGATTCTGTATAGCATTGGTATGAGCATGAGTATGTAGATATAGCATAGCTCACCACTGTATGGTTACATTGATTGGTTCAAGTCATACTTGCACGTGTGTCTAGATATAGGATGATTGGATTATGATACATACTTATGACCTGTGCATGATAGGTTGAGTTGTGTGTTGATGACCTGGTAGAGGTTGCATGTGTTAAAGACATACATCATACCTGCACTGTTGCATGCCAGCGATTAGCGACTCCCTTGTAGTTGAGTCTATCATTTTTCGACACATGATATGCACACACGACCACTCATGGGTTAGTGGATATCGTTGGGTGTGTGCATTATCTCTATATTGCTCCGCTCGACCACTCATGGGTAGTGGGTTCGGAGTGTGGTAGCAGGTAGGGATCCCTTCTCTTCCCATAAACCAGAGAAGATGAGAGAGATATCTTCCCCCATATGTACATAGGGCGGAGCGAGAGCTCCACCAGTATCCTGTCCACTCGGTCACTCAGGAGCAATGATGGCAGAGTACGGATAGTGTCAATCTCATGTCTCGGTGGCTTGACTGGTGTTAGGGGTGATTATGACATTGTATCATGTGCATATGATGCATTTGTGTATTTGATTGTGTTTGCTGTATTTATTTGCTGCATTTGTTTGGCATGCACATACAAGATATACCTTTTGTGTGGTTTGATGACCCTGCACTTGTTCGTATGGTATGAGTCCTATTATGATCATGATAAACTGATTTATGATATGTACAATCCTTTGTTATTTTAGTTATGCATATTTTTGATACTATCGTTGAGACTGTATTCCGTTGTATCTGTATAGCTTGTTTAGCTATTTTTCTGTTATGTATATCTTTCTATATACCCGCGGAGTTCACTTGGACTCACCACCCGTCACAATGCTTTTGTTTTCAGGTTGATAGCTCGTCGGAAGAGCCCAGTTGCCAGTCCCGAGTCCCCATGACTCCTTTTGGATGGGTCTTCCGCTGGTTTTGTTTTCTTTTGATACCATAGTCTACATTTTGTATCCGTTTTGATACCGTGATTTGTATTAGATTTATTCATGCGGTATTATATTTTTGAGTCCTCTGTTGGACTATGTGTTTGTTGTTTTGCTGCGCATCTGTCCCGAGGGCAGCTCAAGTGAGCTTTATGTTTCTAGTATTGTGATGTTTCATTTTTCTTATGCTAAATATATCTGTTTTGTGGTCTGAGACCAATATTTATCTGCGTGTGTTTGTATGTATGTGTAGATTGTCTGCCGAATAAGGGAAATATTGTTCGATTTTATATTGGATCAGCGACTCCATTGGTCACGAGGTGTGACATACTTAATGTTTAAAGTCATATTTAATATTTAAGTTTGGAGAAATTGATCAAAATAAAACCGGCAGTTTTCGGGCCAAATTACTTTTTTATAGATAGAAAAGTCAAGGCTCAGGCTCGAATCAGAATCGGAACTATATCCAACTATAACACGACATTTGCATTGGAATATTTGGCAGGTTAGGTTAAAAGGATAATCTATCATATTGTTTTCATCTTTAAAATATCAAATGTTAATATTTTTGATAAAACTACTGTAACATAAGTCATTTTGAACTAATTAAAAAGATTTTTTATTTAATTGTAATAATTTTATCTATGTTAAAAACATATATATTTTTTTAATATACAATGCTTAAAAAATTATTTAATTAATTAATTTAGAACAATTTTGTTTCGTACTATAGCACAATTTTAGCCAAAATAATTTAAACTGTTAGAATAGTTTTAAAATAAAAATAGATCAAACGTATTTTAAAATATTGTTATATAAATTTTTCACCAACTTGATAAAATAAATAAAATTATTAAAATTATTTTAAAAATATCAAAATCATCATATAATTATTATAGCAGTTATTTCATATCTGCTACGAGAATATAAAATTCATTTAGTTGCAACCACTAATTAATTAATTAATAAGCTGTAACTTATGATTATTTTGATCATTTTGAAGCATTTTTATTAAATGTAAGCTATATTTATTATATTAGTAAAAACAATTTCATAATATAAAAGTATTTTATGTATAATATATTTTATTTATTTATTTTAATATATTATAATATTATTAACTTAATGGTTATACGTGGTAATAGCTGGCTATGAGTTTTTTCGGTAGCAACAGTTGACAAATTATATACTGAAGAATAATATAGATAACGTGAAATTCAATATGAATGATGTTGCTCCTGGCCTTGCCTACGGATAGGGACATAGGCCGGGCCCATCGGCCAGCCTGGTGCCGAGAAGGCTTAGTAGACAGGTCAGTAGCAAAATCGACGGATAGGTCCCTGCGCCCGTAAGCCCCTCCAAAGAAGGGAGGGAGGGTGGGCTTTAGCGGGCCACCGATGAGGGCGGCCCGGCCGTTCTCCTACCATCCAACTAGACAAACTCCTGGTTGTCCATACTCCTCGACCCTACTCCGACCTAGAGCGGGGTCGGGCGCCGCAGTCAGGCGAGTAGCCATCCATACTCTCTTTCTCCTGCCAACACACAGACTGGATATCCAACTTGGATCAGGTAAACCGCCCGCGGTAACCCCTGACCCAGGACGTGCCCTGCGCTCCCTCTCTACCAGTCGGACGCGTGGCTGCCCACGCTCACTGGTCCTTACCCGACTCGGTCCTCAGCACCTGGACCCGCCAGTCGGCGCTCGGGGTACGACTGTCCCACCCCTACGCCCCCTCACATCATTACATCCAGGGTACGATCCTGCTAACGGGGTTCCTCATGTCTTATCCACCTCTGACATCCCTGCGCGGTTAATCTGCCCATCCAGTACCCTCGTACTGTGCACCCAGTACTCACGTACTGCTCGAGCACCCCGCGCCATGCCACGCCGCTCTTCAGTGCTCCATGCGAGCTGACAAGCTACCACACTCTTGTCCCGTCAATACAAACAAGGGTTGTCAGCTCCCCCGATTATATAAGCTTGACACTCCCCCTATCGCAAGTACACGCGCGCGAGTTCTCGCATCCCTTGCCTCATTTCAATCCAGTTTCCCCTCATCTGCCTTTGGAGACTGACTTGATCGTCGGAGTGCCTGACCGGAGATTTCCCCGGCGGGTTCACTGACGGTTGCTGTTTTGCAGGAGCGTGACAAGGCGCGGTCCGCACTCGGTCACTTCGTCGGCTCGTACCACCCGGGAGGCCCGTCTGGCCCATGGGACCCCCCCTTTGCGACAGGATCAGACGTGATATTTTTTATATACATATTTGATTCTCATTTGGATATCATCGGCGACATATGACCATCATCTCGAACCAAACTATATTCTGAGATACATAGTGAATCCGTCGAAGATCGCTGTAATTGAAATGTCAAGTTATTGATGTTGAATTTCATCTATCATTTTTCTATATTGAAATGTAAATTTTACCTTTTTGAATGTTGATGAATGCCAAAACAAATAACAAATAACTAACTAATAAAAACAATCAAATCTATATCCACGGAGTAAAATTGAGTATACTGATCTTTTCACATCATTAAATTCTAAATTTGCTATTACAATTTTATATATATTTAAATAAATTTTATCTTATTTTATTATTGTTAACTAAATTTTATTTAGTCTTACTAATAGGTGAATTTATAATTATCTCACATCAATTATGATATTTATTAATCTGTAAAGTAAATATTTATATCATCTTAAATATATCTAGATTTTTTTTTTCAATATGAGCAACCAAACTTTTTCTTTAAATATTTTTATTTCTTACCCTATCTATTTTATATGTTCGTTCATTTTTATTTGTGTGACTCTCATTTATTTATATGCTCAATTTATAGACAAATATTTAATTTTATATAACATAAATTTTATACCACTTCATGTTAAGCTTTATAGGTATTTTACGATTATAAAAAAATACCTAATGCTCTCATTTATTTCAATGGTCCTATTTATATCATAAAATATCTCTATCAATCCCCTAAACTTTTGCAAAATATTAATTTATAATTCGTCATTTTCTATCTTAATAATATTGGTCAAAAACAATCATGAGATCGAAGTGTGAGTTCGATCTTTGCTAAAACAATATTGTCTGACACATGCTTACAATAGTACCCTAAGCCACAAATCAAAAACTCTAGAACAATTCTTTCATATCGAACATAAACCATGCAAGGATTTAAACCCCAAGATCAGAGGAACAAGTAATTAATCACCACCAGGATTATCACAAACTAGTTGGAGGATTTGTATACAGGGAATAAACAATAAAAATCAACATATATGTAATCGAAATGGGAAGCCCGTAACTTATACAACAAACAAGTTCATGTTTTCTCCGGCTAACACAGGGCCATCTCCAGAAAATTAGAAGCCCTGCACTAATTATTAGATGAAAATTGGAGATTGACTCTGACCATTATATGTTAAAAAAAATTAATTTGTTAATAAATTTAAATGTTATAAATTTTTTTAATGATACGGAGGCTTTTAAAATAGAGAAATCCTAAACAACTACTTATACGGCCTCCTCAGGCTAATAGCAGTTTCAACTATAACTAAGCAGAAAACATATCGAAACAGTGAGAACAAAAAAAAAAAAAAAGCGACACCAATTAAGAAACAGTGTCACTGATAAAACATAAGGAACTAGAAAATTTATAAATTAAGGCCATAAGGGAAATTGTCCTTGGAATTGTTGGGATTTTTATAAACCCATAGATATGGATGGATCTTTGATGTTGATCTAATAATTGAGTCCGGTTAGTTATCTCGACGACAAGTTGATGATTCAAACCAGTGGAACTCGATATGGTGAAGTGGACCTTGTTCCATTTATATTCTTGACACACCCTTTCGATTATTGATACACCCTTTCACGTAATCGTATCATTCTTGGTATCATCATTACCGACTTAATATCGTCGGTCGTTGAGTTATTCCTTCGGAGATCAACATACCCTTTTTGGATAAACTTATCCCTATGGATAAGAATATTGAGATTGAGGTGAAGGATATACTTTTTTTTTCCTTAAGACGATATTATTATCCCACCTAGGTGCTTACAATTTATCGATAATCGTCTTCCAAGATATAAGACTTACGTCTCAAAATAGGGACATTCTAAATTTCAAACCCTATATATCAAACTTTCAAGAGGAGAATTAATAGGGTGTGTCTTTTCACTTAAACTTTATCAATTTGATTAATAATATTAATTAACAAATCTGATTAAAAATTTAGTTAATCTATTGTAAATATTAATCAATCAATTGATTAATATTATAATCATGAATATTTTTTAATCAATCAATAAAATTAATTTTAATTTCATACTTTTCAATGGTTCCACGTAGATTTACATTAATGCATATTCGAGTTAGCATTTATGTAATCACATCCGTGAACCCAATTCGTGTGTAAGTAAAACTTCCATACGATTATATTGGACAAACCCTTCATTATACATTAATTTCTTATTCACTCGTAAAATATTTTATGACGGTCTACTTGAGAAATGACCATCTTATCTTTGTTTAATTTATTAATTACCAAAATTAATTTTTCAACCAAAATAGAGACAAACCATATCTATTAGCCATGACGGCCCTATTAATACTTGAACCAGATCACCAGAGTTTTTAAGGTCCTCAATTGTATCTTCATAATCTAGTTTATAGTGCTCCACCAATTCCTTATCGAGCTCCACCTTCTCCTTGAGAGAAATTTTAAGCTTTTCCCTGGGAAGGCCAAGCAATTCATCTCCAATGACTCGGATTTTCACAAATGAGCTATGATAGGAAAAATGAAAATAAGAGAGTGAATGGTAGAGTAAATGACGTGGCACTTGAGTGAATGACGTGACACTTTACATACACACGTCCGATTACTGCTTGGACACCATCGGCGGCCTTCGGCCGCCGCCCCGAATTAATCTATACCCTGGGGGGCACGGTGAATCCGTCGGAGATTGTTGCATGTAAAGTGTCACGTCATTCACTCTACCATTCACTCTCCCTATCATTTTTCTTTCACAAATAGATGATATTAACACATTAGAACAAAATGCAATATGGCTCATTCTAAACCATCCAATATAATATTGGCTCTAATATCAGATATAAGTAGTGTCCTAGCGCGAAATAATGTTAATATGCATATAGGAAAGGTTGGACGATGTATTTAAACAAAATTAATTACATGTTAGAGAAAAAAAAGGTTAAAATTTGTAAAAACTTTTGAAAGACACTTTCAAAATGAGATGTAAAATTAATAAATATCTAATTAATGATGTAAAATTATAGTAAATATGTATATTAATAAAGGAAGAAAATTAAAAACTAATTTAAATGAAAAAACTATTTAAATATATATGATAATATAGTAGAGAATAAAGAGAATATATATAATCACTATTTAACAGAATAAAATTTTTATTTTTATTATATAATAAAAAGAAAATATAGTAATAGTGAAAATGCTAAAGATTTTAATTCCCATTTTCTACTAGCTAGTTTTACATTAAATTTAATAAAATATAGCAAATAGATAATATTTAAAATATAATAAATTAATATTATTATATGAATAATGATTGGGAGAGTGAAAATGAGAGAGTGAAAATCATAGTGAATGACGTGACACCTTGCATGCACGATCTTCGACAGGTTCACCGTGCTCCCTAGGGTATAGTTTGATTCGGGACGGCGGCCGAAGGCCGCTGATGGTGTCCAAGCGATAATCGGACGTGTGCATGTAAAGTGTCACATTATGCCACATCATTCACTATGGTTTTCACTCTCTCATTTTCACACTCCCTATCATCATTGCTCTTATTATATATATCAACCTCCACTCCGGCACCGAAGCCATTGAACCACAGACTGAGCCCGGGTTTAGGGTTTAGGGATTTTTCTGATATGTTTTGCATTTAAAAAAAGGGTTGATCAAATCAAGCATGACTTAAGCCTAGTTGGCTTGTTTATGTGTCGGGTCAAATTGGACTTGACACAAGCCTAGTAGTTGGATCATGCCTAGGCCAACTCAACTCTATAGGGTTATTTTTAAAATAAAATAATTTTAAATTTAAAATATATAATTTAAAATGGAATAAAAATGGAAAATAATGTATAATCAAATATATTTTTTTACTTATGTTTCTAATTTTATTTAATATTTTCTTATTTTTGATATTTTTAAATATTTGTGGGTCCGACCATACTCCGGACTCGGGAACAAGGTCTAACCTCAAATAGCACGACCCAATCCCTATCAAGGTGCCAGGTATGACCCAAACTGGGTCGGTTCGCAAGCAAACTTGTTTTGATTGTCACGTCTAGATCATCTATGTAACATAGATTCTAACACCAAGAGTTTATATATGAGCTTGATTGGGATTTATTGTTATTTACTAATCATGAAGTAGTTTTGATCAAAAACACTTGAAGATTGAATATTGATCAAATAATTGGTGATGTAAAAGGAGTACATGCACAAGCATAACTGAGTTTTGATGTGCTGCCATGGGCGTAATCAAATTGGTATTCGGATGATAGATTGTCGTATGATTACACTCTTAGAATTTTGATGAAATCATTTTTATTCCTAATTGAATTTACTACTACTTGCTTGCTGTCAAGCAATTTTGAACAAAGTAGTTCATGACCCTTCATTGCTCAAGTAGGCAATGCAATATCATGAATATGCTCCTAGAGTTCATAAGTTTCATTTTTGAATCGCCCTAGATTGCTAAAAGTATAAACGACATTTTGATGGTCTACAAGTTCATATTTATGATCTTGTTTGGAAGTTGTACCTATATATTAGTCTTCAAGTAGTTTTGGACAAAAGTACTTAATGACCTTAAACTACTCAAATAGACAATATTCATTTCTCATTTTGTAACCTAATTAAACATTTGTAGGGTGGGTCCTTATTGTTGGTCTTGATGTGTTTGGAAAAGAATTGAAGTTAGGATAACATTGTGTTTATTGATGTGGTGTGTCAAGCTTGAAGAAGGATTTTGCCAAACTTACAAGTTTCTATAGGGAGGTTTATATCACAATTGAAAATGTCAAACATGGAGTATTTTTTTCTGAGTTCTAATCAAACTTTCTCTATGCATGCTGCAGAAAGGGCTTTTTGTAGTTGCAATCTCTTCAAATTCTATCATTACTCATCCACAGGTTATCAACAAATATTAGTTTGCTTGAATTCTTTGCAATAATGGAACATTTTATTCTAATTAACAGTATGAAATAATACTTCATGTCGATAATAGTACTACTAAATTTTTGCATTTCATGGTTTTCTTTTGAGAACATGAAAGGCATATCCATAAATCTCTTGGCTCGATGCTTTCGTCAACAATGATTTGATTTCTAATCCGTTCAAATATATGACTATCCTTCTAGATACTGATGTTCCTCTGCAATGATGGAAAAGATCTATGATATCACTTTTCTTATGTAATTTTTTTATCAATATTTAGAAAAACATCAGACTTGTAAGTAGCTCTCCCATAAAATGAAGGCATTTATTATATTAAACTAAATAATTGTGCAACGATTAAATCCTCATAATCAATGCATCTAAGATTTGAAAATGTAAGAGATTTTCTTTCTAATGAGAAGCGGACTGCTTACATTTGGCATGTTAGCATTTATAACTAAGTATTTCCGTTTCATTATCATTCGAACAAAAAATCCAAATGCATTCTTCTAAAATTATATTTTTTTTATTGATTTGGGACAATCACTATGCAAGAATCTTGACAGAGGGTGAACATTCCAATGCTTAATTTGGATACTGAATCCAATCAATGGCTTAAAGATCACCAAAATCTAACAGAATTTAAGACACTAATCAGACTTCTTCCTCAATTTCTAGCAAGACTTTCCACTTTTGTTCAGCAGATCCTTGATCATGAAAAAGCTCGCAGCAGCAGATCAGTGAGTTCTTCCTTAATCCGATCAGTTTCGTAGCAGTAATTCAAATGCAATTTTTGAAAAATAGATAAATAAATTATTTTCATCAGCAAAAAGTTCGACAGATACAGATTCCTGAAGCTCGCTTTGTTCATCGTTGCTTGTTGCACTGTTCTCACTCTTGTTTTCTCGCCGGCGATCCACAAAGAACGACCACCCTCCTCGAATTCTGTATCAAGGTGCAATTTTGATGCGACAGTCGTCGACTGCAATCATTTTCTGATATCAACAAGTGTTTTTTTTAGGTTTAGATTTGAAAGAAGTTTAGATCGTCGATATGTGTCGCATTTGGAAGTCAACTGGGTTCGAGTATCTGATATGGTCAACGGCACGAATCTAAGGATTGGATTGCTGAATTTCAACTCCAGCGAGGTGGGATTCTGGCGGCGGACTCTGCCTGGAGCGGAGGTTTCTCCGGTTGTCCTGGAGTATGCGCCGGCGAACATCGGCTGGGAGATTCTCTACCCGGAGTGGATCGATGAGGAGCGGGAATACGGAGAGCCGTCTTGCCCGTCGATTCCATTGCCGCGGTCGGAGGAAGCGTCAAAATTCGATCTTGTCGCCGTCAAGCTGCCCTGCGACAGGTCCGGCGGTCAGTGGTCGCGGGACGTGGCGAGGTTACACCTCCAGCTCGCAGCGGCGAGGGTCGCGGCGGATTCTGCGCGGGCTCGTGCCCGTGTGCTCATCGTCAGCGATTGCTTGCCGATTCCGAATCTCTTCGGGTGCGGCGATCTCGTGGAACGGGAAGGGAATCTTTGGCTTTACGAGGTGGGGACGGCGTCGCTGGAAGAGAAGCTCCGGCTTCCGGTCGGGTCGTGCGAGCTCGTCGTCCCTTTTGAAGCAGAAGGTGAGCGGTGATTCAATTCTAATATCTGCATGATGAGATCGCCAACGATTGTTAAGACTCTTTCTTTGCTTTCAGTGAGACCGTACACCGAGTTCGGCCGCCGGCGAGAGGCATACGCGACCATACTCCACTCGTCGGAGAAATACGTTTGCGGAGCCATCGCCTCCGCGAAGAGTATCCGGTTGTCAGGATCATCGCGCGACCTCGTGGCCCTCGTCGACGAGACGATCGGCGAGGAGTCCCGGCGCGGCCTCGCCGGCGCCGGGTGGAAGGTCCGCACTATCCGGAGAATCCGCAACCCGAAGGCGAAGCGCGACGCCTACAACGAGTGGAACTACAGCAAGTTCCGGCTTTGGCAGCTCGGCGATGATTACGACAAGGTAGTCTTCCTTGACGCCGACCTCCTCGTCCTCCGGAACGTTGACTTCCTGTTCTCGCTGCCAGAGCTCAGCGCCGTTGGCAACGACGCGACCCTATTCAACTCCGGCGTCATGGTGATCGAGCCGTCGGAGTGCACGTTCCGGTTGCTGATGGATCACGTCGACGAGATCACGTCGTACAATGGAGGAGATCAAGGGTACTTGAACGAGATCTTCACGTGGTGGCACCGACTGCCGAAGAACGTCAATTACCTGAAGCACTTCGCCGGCGTGGAGCAGAGGAGGGCGAAGAAGGAAAGGCTATTCGCGGCAGAGCCGTCGGCGATCTACGTGGCGCACTACCTAGGGCTGAAGCCCTGGCTGTGCTTCCGGGACTACGACTGCAACTGGAACGTGAAGAACTTCCGGGGGTTCGCCAGCGACGCGGCTCACGGGAAGTGGTGGAGGGTGCACGACGCGCTGCCGGCGAGCCTGAGGCAGTTCTGCCTCCTGCCGACGAAGGCTAAGGCGTCCCTGGAGTACAGCCGGCGGCAGGCGGAGGCGGAGGGGTTCGCCGATGGGCACTGGCGGAGGAACATCACCGATCCGAGGCTGGCGGTGTGCTCCGAGGCGTTTTGCAACTGGGAGAGCATGCTGGCGCACTGGGTGAAGAACAATTCGCCGGAGTCCGGCGGCCGGAACCGAACTGCGTCTCTGCAGAGCTCGTGAACTCAACTTCTAACGGAATAAAAAAAAAATCTTTTTGAGATCATTTTTGATCTCAAGTCTCGACTTCTAACGGAACTCAACTTCTAAACATTTGAAAACTAAGTCAAATGTTCACTTCGGCCTCCCTTCTACAATGAGTAGCTGTTCGTAGTTTTCCTAACTTGGTAACCGAACTCCTAGCGACACGACAAGAGCCGACCCTTTGATTGTGGTATGCTTTGATCCCCTAGGAGTCCCCCCATTCTCAAAAGATCTCAATCGGATCAAACTCAATTCACTAGATTTGTTATTGTCTTTTCTCAAATTCCAGTCTTAATGTCTTATAATAGAGAGGGAGGTATCCGTCGATTCCCCTGTATAAAGTTCTCCACGGACTAAGCTCCCAATTGCACCGCTGGAATCCGGCTGCTCCAGACCACTCTCCCAGTCACATTCGCCCCCTCTCCGGAGTGCCCAAGCTCACCGTACTATAGCGTCGCTAGAGCGAAATCGCCGTCCCACGGCAACCACCCCTCCGGCCTCACGACCTTCGACAGGTGGCAATTCAAACACCGTCCACGAGTACTCCTTCCACGGCTGCCCGATGTACACTCTCTGAACCGCCGGCTTGGACCGGAAGAGCGCCAGGTAGTCGTCGCTGCCGGTCACGACGCAGCGGTCGAAGACAAAGCCGGTAGGCTGGGCCGGCTCGGTCCGGCCGTGGGCCGTCACGGTGTCAGACTCACCCTTCTCGGGGTTGAGCTGGCGCGGGAGCACCAGGAGGAGGCCGCCGTGGAAGACAGTGGCATAGTTGCCGAAGATGAAGTCGACGGTGTAGAACTAGCGGAGGGAGTGTGCGTAGAGCGTGTCCTAGTGGCCGAGGAACTCGACGGAGTCAAGGATCGAGAGTTCGCTGTCGGACCGGAAGGCCACCGCCTGGTGCGCTTCCGGCCCCGCCGTGTTCTCGAAGGTTAAATCCCGCACCATGAACCCATCGCCGGCGACGCCTGTCTTGAAACCGAGGAACCAATCAATCCAATCAAGAACAAAGTCGAATCTGATGAAACAAAACCCACGCAATAATTGAAGTAGAATAAGGTCAAAGATAAGAGTCATGATCGTTTTGTCGTTTAACGTCACGAGCGGTACATGAACAGAGTATGTGACTGAGCTCACTGACAGTGTCGGTGTTTTTCGTGGACATGCCGGGGACATCGACGTTGAGGGAGCCGGTGATGGTCGTCTTCCCCATGCCGTCGCCGATAAATGCTAGATTTGGCTTCTGCAGCGGCACCCACACCAACTCCGCATAAATCCCTTGTTTTATGTAGATCACGTGCCGCCGCGTTTATGTTATGACGCGACTTCCACCACCGCATGCCCCGCCATGAATTGGCACCCACCACTATCCTTGCAGACAGTCGCATCTGGAGACCATGCTTCGGAGGCGAGAGCGGCGGCGACGCGCTCTGAAGCTTTGGCTGTTGGGACGCCCGACGGCCAGTACCCGTCCCGCTTCGTCTGCGGCGGGGCCCATAGGGACATGTTGCTGCCGTAGCACTGCAAAAGCGGTGACCATGGAGGCAGCTCTTCCGGTGAGGTTGGCGAGGGCGTAGAGGGACCACATCGCGTTGGCCACCTACTGCGTGCTGTTGACGTACTTGTAGGCCGACTAGCAGTTATGCTGGTAGAGCTCTGTGGCGCCAGCGAAGACCGAGCATCGGCGGAAAATGCCTTAGAGGCGGTAGTCGGCGAGGGAGAGGAATTCAAGGCAGTTGCGGGCGGTGTTCGTGCTGTTGACGTTGGCGGCGGAGGCCACGCCGTACCTGTCATCAATGGGAGCCTGAAGCGAATAATAAAACAATAACCATTTTATTAAGATAAATAACTATAAAATTCAGCTGCCTGATTAGGTCACACGAACAAAAGATGGTCGTCGGACGGTGGTGTCACGTTTGACAACCACCAAGTGAATCAACATGATTATTTTGCACGAATAGTCATTCTCACGTGGTTAGAATGCAATTAGAGTCGCGTATTGCAGGACGAAGAAGAAAATCACATAAGAATATTAGGATTACCTCTTGTGTTAAATACCAAAATTTGAGAATTGAAACACATAAAAAATGAACTTAAGAGTTTTGTTTAGAATAGCTAAGTTTAGAGGGTCTTTTTGCAAAATACCTGTCCATATTTAATTACTTCTTTTTTCCTTTTCCCCTCTCGGTTATGCCCGACGCCGACTTCTCCTCTTCACGAAACCGCCCACCCTTGTGTCCATCGCCAAAACCATCTCCTCCTCCTCATCTCTCGAACACGATCCAGTCCTGGATCTTCCTTCTCTTCATCCCCTCTACTAGAACTTGGAGGATCTAAGGGTTCTCTTGTTAGTGTTAGCCCTAGAGCCAATTATGAGATGATTGTCTAGAAAACATTTTGCATCATATTTTATTTAATAAAGATAAAGTTTGATTATTATATTTATTTCATGATTGTGCCCAATAAATAAGTATAATAATGTCCTTGGGTAGTAGGTTCTGATCTACATTATATTAATTGATTGAATTGATAGTGAGATGATGTACAGAATACTACTCTTAACTATTCCTAATAAAGTGTTAATATTCAACGATAATATTAATGCGTTGAGACTAACATGTAGGTCAATTGATGACTTGATCTCACAAGTCATGGATATATGATATCGAGTTGACACATGAGTATACATTAGAGAATGTGTACTAAATTAACCCGCAATAAGAAAGTTTCATAGATCGTTATATGAGTGTCATAAACTTTCTTATGTGACTATTAGTATAAATAATTTTTAGACCTGAAGTCACTATAATTCTTTACATAAAGAATTGTGTGCTTTGGTATCGTCAAACGTCACCCATAACAGAGTGGACTATAAAGACAATTATCGGGTATGCAACAAATTATGCGAAGAGATGTGAGTGATGTAGACGAGATCTATCCCTCCCATATGACGTGAGTGATATCTGTAGGCTTCTTGATCGAGTAGGACTACTAAATGCATGATCATGCTCAAATATGTTAATATGAGATAATGAGCTCATTTGCTTGAGTGAGTTTACTTGTAGATCAAGAAATATAAAGATTGATTAGAGGATGGCATGATATGCTTTATTGATCAATCTAGATATCGAGGATAGAAGGATACAATCATATTATAATAGTTACGAAAAGGTTATGTCGGATCTCGACATTCTCATCACTTGGGTAGCAATGATGCATTGCTAGATGCTGCTCATTGTTTATGTATCTAAAGTGGTTTAGATACATTGCCAACGTTACGAGAATCTATTGGGTCACATACAAATGACACGATGTCTCAGAGATAAATTGAATTTAGTTCGACAAAATTGGGATCCGAAATTAGATTAATTAAGTTGGGCTTAAATGAATCCAATTGAGTTGAGGGATTAAGTCTAATTCGAGTTAGACTCTTTTAGATTAGACTCAACCACTTGAGAATGAATAATATTCATTAAAAAGTTAATGAATATCATTATTAGAGAAAGAGAAGATGAAAAAACTAAATTGATTTATTCTCTTTATTAGATGTAGAGAAGATGAAAAAATCAAATTGAATATCAAGATATTTTGGTATTCATTGAGTTTTATTGGCATTCACACTAAGTTCATCGTCATTTGGAAGACTATAAAAGAGTCTCTTATGATGAGAGAAGTGTTCATTATCCCTCTTCTTCCTCTTTCTCCCTTCTTAGTCGAAACTCCCTTGTGGAGGTTTTTATGCTTTGTGAACTCTCCCAAGTTGCTAGCATAACTAAGATGGTTCTTCTTTGAGGCATAGATCATGTTCATGTGGATACTACTAGAAGCACGGACACTTGATGTTAAATACTGAAAGTTTGAAGTGCTAAAGCATTTAAAACCCTAAAGTAAGGGTTGCCTTGGAATGAGCTAAAAAGGGAGGGGCGATTTGCAAAAAATGCAACCACGTTTTATTCTGCCCCTTCTTCCTCTTCTTCGCAATTTTTGCCTGAAGCCTCCTCTCCTCGATTCCTCCCTCTTCTACATGATAGAGAGCGCAAATGAGGGCTTCTTCGTCCTCTCCCCCATTCCTCTTTCCCTCCGTTGAGCTCCTTCATGCAGATCACATCGCAAGTGTCTTTCTCCTTCTCTGCATCTGCTCGTGATCTCCTTCGATACTTCCTTCTTCCTCACCGATCGGGGATCCCATTGAGTTCATCATCAGTCGGCTCTGACCAAGTGTGACCGTAGAGGAGGTAAGTTGATTGGTGTATAGATCTTGATGGATTAGTTGATCTTTTTTTTCCATTCCCTGTTGAGAATTTTCGGTTGAATCACCTCTATGTGAAATTGGATTGATTTGCAAATAGCTAGGGTTTTGAACTGTATGTGTTAGATTTGTTCGAATTTGGATGTTTCCATTTGTTTCTAGTTCTATCGTGAGAATTGATGTTATGGGTTGACCTTCGTGTTGTTCTTGAGTCAAGGTCTATGATTGGTGTCCCTATTATTGTCATGAGCTCCTGGGTGGATGCTCTACTTTGTCGTGGATGAGTGGCTGTGTTTGATTTGAAAACCTTGTGTCGTGAGTAGTAGTCTGGGTGTTGGTTGTATTTAAGTTGATAATCTGATCGAAAGGGTGGATTTATTAATTGATCATATTAGGTTCGTTTTGGTGAAGTTGCTCCTTGCTGCAGTTTGATTTGAGGTTGAGTTGTGTTTTGGTATAGGGTTCTTTTGAAATTGGTTGAAGGTTAGTGTTTAGATATGGTAAAGAGATCGTCGATTGATTTAATATGTAGTGGTGGTGTTTTAGGGTTGTACTCTTGTTAAGCCCTGTTTTGATTTGGAATTATGGATAAAAAGTCAGGGTTTGTTCTTAGGTCTGCTGTGAGCTCCTCTTTGGAGCATGCTTCTGTTTTGGGTGTTGAGTTGGTAATACCCTTAGTCGCGAGCTACAAGGATTGTTATATTCAGGTTTGTTTGTGTAACTGATGTGTAAGCTTGGTATAAGATAGTTGGGTCTTACTGTGAGCACCAAAATAGCTTTTTTTCATTCGTAATGGGGAGTTGGATCGGACCTGTGGGTTAGACCAAACCTAAGTTGGATCTAACTTTAGTAACCCGGAGTAAGTTGGAACTTAGTGTTTATTTTAGAATTAATTAAATAAACATAATAATTAGAGTCACTCTTTTATGGTTAGTAGTTAATTTAGCTATTTTAATTAACATTAGCTAAACTTGGTCCCTTGACACAGGACACAGATTGATTTGAAATGAGGCTTTGGACGGGAGATTTATTTGGAAACGTTCAACCTTTTTATAAAGCGGGTACTTCTCCTTTTGTATTCTGTAGATTATTTATCTTAAATGTATGATTGTTTATATTTGAGTAGAACTGCTTGACCTTGTCCTTTGTTATTTTTAATATCGTCCGTTGATACCTTCCTTGCTTGATCTTCGAGCTAATCGTGTTTAATATTCGTACAGTCTCATCGTTGATGTTCTATTATGTAAAGTACCGTTTGTACGCGAGTATTTAAAAATGATCATTAAACACAACTAGGGTTGGTTGACATTAGAGATACCTTACCTAGTAGTTTAAGTGCATGTTTGGTGATTTTTAGTACTTATTGGTTGTATCGTTGTATCGTTGTTGCTTGGCTGATTGTGTATTTAGTATTATGCATCATATCTACACAGTTGCATACTGACGAGTATTGACTTTCATATGGTTAAGCCGTCGTCAGTCATTTAATTACCATGCCGACTCAACCACTCATCATGGTAGTTACTAGAGTGCGAGCAACTATCCTGTTATGTTACACTCGACCACTCATGTGCAGTGGATGTTGGAGTTGTAGGCAAGCAGTTGACACCCTCATCATTATTTCTAAGAGATATGAGAGCTGTTGGTGGCTACCCCTTTTTCCTGGGGTTTTTGTAGTAGTTGGCTCCTCAACATCCTATCCACTTAACCACATATACTAGTGATATTCGTTGGAGTGCGTATAGTTGTCACAACTCTGCCCACTCGACCACATATATGTGATGTGATGGCGGCTTGACTGGCGTTAGGGGTGATACATGTCATTGTATCATATTGATTTATTACATTATACATTTTCTTGTGTTTGCTGTATTTATATGAGCTATGATTGCTGCATTTAGTTGACATGCATGTATGTTTTGATATTATATTATCACTCTGTTTCATACATGCCTAGTTATTCTTCTGTTTTCTCGAGATTGTACACTGTTGTTTCTTTTGCTTGTTATACCTTTTGTTATGTCATGCGTTTATCTACTCTTATACCTGCAGAGTCTACCCGGACTCACCGCTCCCACCATCTACTTTTGATTCAGGTAGCAGATAGATGTGTTACTTAGAGTCAGGAGAGGATCCAATTACCAGTCCCATGGTGTCAAATAATATTGGAGTTTGTTTCCATATTTAGTTTATTTCTGCAGTTACTTTATTTCTGTGCTTTCGTTATTTTCACATTTATTTCATAGAATGGTATTTATTTAATTTATCTAGTATTGTCTCAGCAGATTTATGTTTATACCTTATTGGACTGGAATGCTCATTTTTGGATTTACATTTGAGTTTTACTCTGGTTATGGATTGTTTGCTATTTTTATTTTGTATTAACAATATTAACTGTGTGGTTGTAAGCTTATTTTATTATTGTGATGTCAGCTGTGTGAGACTGAGCTAGATGTTATGGAGAGTTATGTATAAATGTCCTAACTTTTCCGTCGTACAGAGGAGATGTTGCCCGATTTTCGGGCAAACATGGACCTCTGAGGGCATGACACTTGAACCTATCAGAGATCCGACGAACCGAGTACGAGTTTTTCTTTCGCATGAATCGCTCGTAGGGATCTCATTTTTCCGCTGCATTTTAAAGTATTTTTCACTTAGAGATCCCTACACCTCTCCGCCGCCGTTGCTAGACGAGCATATGGCAGGAGCGTTGCCTAGTCTTCGATCACTATCTATGACGGAGTAGGGTGATCAGTGTTGATTTTTGTATTGAATTTCAAATTATTTTGAAGGAAATGGTGTATGTGTTTAGTCCCACATTGCTAAGCTAAGAGAGTTGGAAGACCTTATATATGAAGTCATTCCTACTATGCTTAGAAAGCTTAAGGGGACCTACACGCATGCGCGGGCTGAGCCCAAACCAGGTGGTTTCAGGGGGTCTGGGCCGGAAATCCGTAAACCGAGCGTGACGCACGCGATTATCGCGCACAGGGGGGGGTGCAAATCCCCAGTCCGTGAGCCTCACGCTTGCGGGCGGCCCGGTTTGGTTTTGCAGATTTTGGGTTGATTCCTAAACCAATTTGGTTTGGTTTTATTCCTTTATTTTGTTTGTTTTTTCTTTTTCTGAGGAATCAATTCCTCAAGCCTCGCACGGCGCGACGCCTCGCGGCGTGGCCACGACTCCTCAGCGCGAAGAGGCAATAGAATGCCTCTTCGGATCTATATAAGGGGGGATAGAATGCATCTCCGGTATTCAATCTCCTTGCTCCGTCTGTGCATATTTTTCTTCACTTTCTTCCTCGGTTTTCTCAGTCTTGAGGCTTCGCATTGTGCGATCTGAGGTTGGGTCCGGAGGCAGCGTTCGTCTTGGAGTGCACCTACGAACGTCGCGTGGTTGTCGGAACTTGGGAGGATTTTGCCGGAGGCCTTTGCACCGTAGGGCGGCAATCAATTCTCTAAGGGCAGTCGGCATGCCGACGCTTCAACCGGATAATGATTCTAACCCTACTCTTCTATTATCAGACTGCTTGTTCTATATATTACTGTCTGCTGTTTTTGCAATTTTACAATCAGTTGGCGCACGACGAGCCATCTCTGATGGATGGGATGGGGTTCAATTTGGCAGCCAACCGTCTACCTCATTGTGTGCTTAGCGAAGGTGGGATTTAGGGTTGAGGAAGAATCACATTAGTTGGTCTCTTGGCGGTCCCGTTTTCAGCAAATTTGAGCAGAACCTTGGGGTCGACACAAACACAGGCAAGGAGATTTGGGTAAGTATATGATTGAGTTGATTTGCCGTCTGGAAGAGTTGCCGGTCAGTGTTGGTTTTGGATGTTTCTATATTGAATTTAGTTTATTTGTATGATTAGGATGAGTTTGTTAGATGTGTATACTGAAAGACAAACTTCTTTTATATATATAAATATCTTTATTTTGAAAAGAGAATCACAACCACACTAGGTGCCTGTTTATATTAGTACATGCATGAAGTCCAATTACTTTGCATTGTAGATAACATGGTGTATGGTGTCTCACGAAGATCATGTTATCAGTTTCTTGCTTAGTATAAATAGAGGCCCACAACCGAGATGGAATTGGACAACCCATCAGAATGGTTGTAGTGTAATTAGGTGTGGTTGGTCTTGACCATAGGATTACACTAGTGTGCTTTGAGTACATTGAGCAGGACCAAAACACGAGGTTATCCAATTTGTACTGACTCGATAATTGGATAGGACCTCAGACTTTATTATGGAGTACGATCCCTTAATCCCGATATAATAACGGGCATATATTATTAACTATTATTTCTTTATTTACCAATGGGCGAGATCTATTCTGTTAGATCGATAGGCCCGGTAAGTTGGGAGATAATATTAATAATATGACGTGCCGTTGATTATTGACGGAATCCGTGTCCTGGTGAGTCGGGTTGATGATGCCCCCTTGATGAGCTCGAAAGGATTCATATGCTAAACTCCTGCAGGTGGATTTGATCCGGCATGATGATAAGGTCGAGTGGTACTATCAAGGATCCAGAAGTTAATTAATTTAAATTGTCAGTAATTTAATTAATTAACGGGCATTCGAAATCTTAAACACGGGGATGGACGACTTGTAATAAGTGGAGCCCATATGTAAATATGGGGGTTGGTGAGGTAAGTCAATGAGGGCCCTTTAGTGGAATGGATCCTCATTAATGGACCGGGTCCATTAGCAGGCCAAGATCCAACTCCTCCTCATGGTCCCTACCGTAGCCCTATAAATATCCCATGGTGGTATGGAACCAAGTTGATGATTAATCCAATAGATCACAAGAAACCTAGCCTCAACTCTTCTCTCCTCTCTGTCTCCCTCTTGTTTTCTCTCTGCGGCGCCGAACGGAAGTGGAGTCTCTTCTCCACGTTAATCCCTTTCGAGGCGATTAATTGCTAAGGGAGCAGATGCCATGCAATTAATCTTCATGTGATTAATTGCTAAGGGAGCATATGCCATGCAATTAAGTTTGCTTTTCTCCAAGTAATTGCAACGCATGCAAGCGTTGCAATTAAGTTTGCTTTTCTCAAATTAAATTGCTTTAAAATGCATGCGTTTCTTCTCCATGCGTTTCTTCTCCATGAGAAGAAAATGAGTTTCTTCTCCAATTAATTGCATGTGCAGTTAATCCGTTTTCTTCTCCAATTAATTGCATGTGCAATTAATCCTTTAAAAAGTTGCCTCACGCAAATTCTTAAAAAAAAAAGAAATCGCCCAACGGCAACTTTCTTGGAGAAGGAGAAAGCATCGCAATTTTCTTGGAGCAGTAAGTTGCCTCTCACGGCAACCTCTGGGAGGAAGCTTCTTCTTCCATGCCTCGATGGAGAATCTTGAGAGAGAAAGAAGGTTGGTTAAGCAATCTTCGGTGGATGAAGTTGCTCACACAGTTTTCTCAAAGGAAGAGAAGTTGCATATGCAATTTTTCTCAAGGGAAGAAAATTGCATGAGCCGCAGAGGGAGCAGCAATTTTTCTCAAGGGAGAAATGTTGCTTACGCAATTTTTCTCAAAGGAAGAAAAATCTGCCGAGTAGGGTTTGTGTTTGGATTATCTTCTTCCTTGGAGCAGCCGGCGGCATCCCTTTGGTTAGGGATTGGTTGGCACAAGGAGAAGGGATCGACTTGGTGGCCACAAGTCTTGGTAGATCGTCGCCCACACGACGTCCAAGAGGGGAGGGTCATACGGTAGAAGATCGTAAGGTAATGGAAGGTACGTTCTTCCTTGGCTCCTTTCGTTATGTTATTTTGTGCCTTATTCAATTGCCTCGTCATTTCATGTTTGCTATTTAATTATTTTGATTGCGAATCATAGTCAATAATTATTTAACTGCACCCCGACCATAAACACAAAAGTCGGTGATCTACTCGTCGCCTTTTCCGCGGTCGAACGGTCAAGCAAATTGCAAGGCCAATTTTGTAATTGGCTAAGTTACAATTTGAATGTTCGATACGGCACGAGACGGTCGATGGGAAACGACTCTCTATTCAGATTAAATTTTTTAATCCGTAGGCATAGAGAGGTCTCTCGGATCGAACCAGGTATCCGCTTAGGAAACCCACCAAGCCATACCCAACAATTGGTATCAGAGCTGAGGTTTCCGGCTTTGTGTGTTTGAGGATTAGTTAATTTTTTACATTTTCATACATTTTATTTAGCTGGATGATATGTGGATGTGCGTAGGCTAACTTTGTGTTGCAGGCACGAGATTCCAACTTGTCATGGCCAAATAATGATTGTGTGAATGATTTTGCAAATTATTATAATTAATAAATCCTCGGGGTTGACGTGGTGATGACACGACTGGAGGCGCATTAGAGACCAAGGCCATGAAAGTTGGAAAATCTAGGATTTTCTATTTTTCATATGTTGGTTATGTGCTTGTTGTATGAATGTGCTAGTTAAAATTTCTCGTAATAAATTACTAAGTGGGGGAGGGACCCTGAGGGACCCATGGCTTCCATTACAATCCGATAAGTGATGCGAACAAGTCTGCGTGTTGGCTCTGAGTGCCTTCCTCCCCATCGGATGGACTTGTTCTGCGGATCACTGGGTCGGAAAAGACTATAGAAAATTGTTAAAGAGCGTGTGCACTTCCCCATCGGAAGGCACATAATCAGAGATAATTTTCTTAGTGTCGTGTAATGTTGAACACTTAGATGCAAATAATAGTATCCTCCCCATCGGAGTCACTGCTATTATTTTGCAGAGCCGAAGTCGACCAACTATTAATCTTACTTGTCAAAAAGTTAGGTTGACAAGATAGTAAGATTAATGGGTAAAACCTCCTCTTACGAATGTGGAAATTCGTATACGTCCACACCATCGTGGCATGCGAATTTCTCGGTGTTTAGAGGTGTTGGTTGATTTCGAAAATTTATTGTTGTGAGGAATCAATTTATTTTCGATTTCTAAAGTAGTGTGTGTTGTGATTCTCAGGATTTTCAAAATGACTTTTAACCCACTAGCTACAATACTTAAGGAGAATAAACTTACTAGACCCAACTATATTGACTGGAAGAGAAACCTTGACATTGTCCTTACGGCTGAAGAGTACAAATTTGTACTCACCGAAAAATGTCCTGATAAGCCTAGCGACAACTCTGGTGAAGGGCAGAAGGAGCATTACAAGAAATGGGTTAAGGCAGATGAGATGGCGCGGTGTTACATTCTGGCATCCATGTCGAATGTATTGCAACATCAGCATCAGGTCATGCCCACTGCTTGTGATATGATGCTGAACCTTCAGGAGCTCTTCGGGCACCAGAGTCGTGCCGCTAGGCAGCTGGCGATGAAGAATCTGATGACGACCACTATGGTCGAAGGGACACCCGTGAGGGATCATGTCCTAAAGATAATGGCCCACCTCAATGAGATTGAGGTTCTTGGAGGATCTATCGACGGGGAATCCCAGGTCGATATAATACTCCAATCTCTGCCTAAGAGTTTTGAGCAGTTCCGGCTCAACTATAACATGAATAAGCATGAGTATACATTGGGGAACTCCTGGGAGAACTCCAGTGGCAGAGGGCTCTTTCATCAGAACCTGCAAACCTTGGAACTCAGAAGGTTTCTCTTCTGTGCCGAAAGGCAGGAAGAAGAAGAAACAAGGTGGGTTCAAGAAGGTAGCAGCATAGTAGGGACCAAGGACTAGAGAAGAAGCCGAAAGGCAAGTCTTCATTGGACATTAGAAGGCGAACTGTCCCCGTCATCAAGACAAAAGTATATCTTTTCTTTTGTCGTTGTAACATGCTTAGCGGAGTTATCTACCGGTACCTGGTGGGTAGATACGGATGCCACTACGCATGTCTGCAATTCTTTGCAGGGGTTCCAGGAAGCCCACGACTAGCTAAAGAAAAAAAACCGTCTACATGGGAAATGCTACGGAGGTGGCTACTATTGCAGTGGGAGTTATTTATTTATCTTTAGAAGATAAAGTTTTGGTTTTAAGATTGCTTTTATGTACCTAATATTTAGAAAGAACTCTGGTTCAGTTTCTGAAATAAATGATATTCTATTGTTTTTATGAAAAGTGGAATAGAAAGATTATCTATTCAGGTACATTGATAGGCAATTGGTACACATTAGAACCAAAGTCTTCCATGATGCAAATAGTAACTAATAGCTCATCATCTAACCAAAGTAGGAGAAAGGTTCCTTCCGAGATGAACCAAACATACCTTTGGCGTCTAAGGCTTGGTCTTATTAACCTTAGTAGGATTCAAAGGTTGATAGCCAATGGGCCCTCGGGTTCATTGGTGGTGGGAGACTTCTCTAACTTTGAATCTTACTTGGAAGGTAAGACGACCAAGAGGCCTTTCAAGGCCGAGGGGTATAGAGCCAAAGATATGTTAGACATGGTTCATTCTGATTAGTGTGGTCCTATGCCTATCCAGGATAGAGGTAGCTTTGAATACTTCGTGAGACGAATATTCAAAGTTATGGATATGCGTTTACTTGATGGCCGCAAGTCTGAATCTTTGATTAGTTCAAAGAATTCAAGACGATTGTGGAGAAACATCAAGGTAACAGTATCAAGACACTACGATCGGATCGTGGTGATAGGTACCTCTTGGGAAAATTTAGGACTTACTTATCAAATACTGGGATTCAATCCCAATTGACTGCACCGGTACACCCCAACAGAATGGTGCAGTAGAGTGAAGGAAAAGGGCTCTTATGGGGATAGGACAATGATGAGCTTCCGAGTTGCCGGATTCGTTCTAGGGATATGCTCTGGAAACGAGCGTACATACTTGATACCATCTAGGTCAGTGCTCTACTCCCGTAGAAGTGTGGACTGGTGAAAGCCAAGTCTAAGACATCTTCGGACATGGGATTGCTCAGCACATGTGCTGAGAGGGGATACTGATAAGATTGGAATCTCGTGCGCTTGTTCGTAGGTATCCTAGAGAACGAAAGGTGGTTCTATAGTTCTAAGGATCAGAGGGTAATCGTTGGACGAATACCGAATCTTAGAAGAAGACTATGTGATGAACCATAAACCCATGAGTAGACTAGTTCTTGAAAAATTAAGAAGGGATGTTCTGACCTTAGTACCAACTGTACAAGAAGAAATACCACAAGTCACTGCACCGCGTGTCACAGAAGATACACAGGTGCCTGTCGTAGTGGGAGGGTTGTTAGTCAACCAGAAGATTCATGTTCTTGGGAGAGTATTTGGACTCGATCCTGGCGACCATGAATCAAGATCCCTGACCTATGATGAGGAACATCCGCTTTGAAGAGATAATCCAGTTATATGGATTTGTTCAAAGGACGGATGAGATTTGTGTATGTAAGAATTGTGACGGAAACGTAGTGGTATTCTTGTACTATACGTAGAAAATATTTTGTTAGTTGGCAACAATAACAAAGTATTATCAGACGTAAGGGTATGGTTGTCCAAACAGATGATATGAAGGACTTAGGAGAAGCAGGACACATCCTTGGCGATCAAAGTTCTAAGGGATCACCAGAGAAGGATGTAGTGCTTATCCTAAGCTTCATACAGAGACAGTGTCTTAACTCGTTTTAGCATGGAAACCTCCAAGAAAAGTTTTGTACTTTTCAGTTGTGGAGCTACTCTATCTAAGGAGATATGTTTAGATTATCAAAGGAGATAGAGCAGGTAATGGCGGTTCTTTTAGCATCGGCTATAGGAAGCCTCTTGTATGCTAAAAATGAGACCGGATATTTGCTTTGCCGTGAGCATGGTTAGCAGATATCAGAGTAACCCATGTCAAGGAAATTGGATTGCGGTAAAAGCTTATATTAGTGCCTGAGAAAGACTAAGGATTATAAGTTGGTTTATCGGGCAGACCAATTCCCTATGGGTTATACAGATACAGACTTCTAGTCGGATAGGGGCAAACGTAAGTATTTCTCGGGGGTTTGTGTTTACTTTTAGGAGGTAGAATCGTAGTTGGAGGAGTGTCGCGCAGCGACTGTGTGATGGACTCCACCATGGAAGCTAAGGAT
>JAGFNQ010000263.1:66782-105096 GCA_024364735.1 Boesenbergia rotunda | reverse complement strand
ACCTTGTATGCATCTACCATAGATGCCCACAAGGTGTTTCTAGGGAAAGCATTTAAAGCATACCTTATTAGGTCACGGTTTTCGACCTTGTGACCTATAGTGTGAAGACCGTTCATTAATTCTTGGATTCGTGCGTGAAGCTGGGCTGCTGTTTCGTTGTCGTCCATCTTGATGGTATACAATTTGTTCAGGAGCAGATCTCTCTTGCTAATCCGAGTGTCTGATGATCCTTCATGCAGCTCGATCAGTTTTACCCACAGCTCCATGGCACTGTTGAAGGGGCCCACCCGGTTCAGCTCCTCTTTTGTTAAGCCGCATTGGAGGGTCTGAGTCGCCTTTGCATCTGCTTCGATTCTTCGTTTCAGACCGGTGTCCCACTCTGTGTAGCTTTGAGGAATTCCTTCAGCATTTGTGGGAATCTCCAGTCCGGACTAGATGATTATCCACATGTCCACTTGAGTTTTCAGGTGGACCTCCATTCGGCTTTTCCAGTAGGAAAAGTCTTCTCCACTGAAAAGTGGAGGTCTGACGGTGCTGAATCCTTCTTGCATGGCCATTTAATCTGAAAAAAAATAACTAACAAAAAAATTTCCAAGACTTGGTCTTCGATTAGTAGTGCGGGATAAGGAAAATAAAATACCGAGGGGTGTTGCACCAACCTCGATTAACGGGAAAAAAATTCGAACGAAAAATTTAGAAGAAATTCGAACGAGAAAAAGAAAAAAAATCCGAAAAATTTTCAAACTGGTGGTTGCACCAAATTTAAACTTCCCCGCACTGATACCACTTGTTGGATCGAGAGAACCGATAGAGGGGGGGTGAATATCGGAAAACGTTCGGATTTGAGATAGAGAATTTGCACAGCGGAAGATTAAAAGCAAAACACGCAAACACGGTTATTTTTACTTGGTTCGGAGCCTAGGTCGACTCCTACTCCAAGGCCCACGGTCGTTGACCGTTTACTGCGGGCAATTCTATATTTTCACAAAATGGTTTACAAATCAATTTTACAATTGCAGTATCGTAAACACAAAAAGGAAATTGCTCTTCGTTACCTACGTCCGATGTAGATTGACTTTTCGAAGCGGAGGGACGTCGTCGGCTCGAGTTGGGAGGTTTCCGGAGCAGAGCGCGGGAGCAGAAGAGCGTAGAAGCGTTGAATCAAGTGTTGCTCTGAAGCCTTGGTTCGAGGGTCCTTTTATAGCACTTGGGGGTGCCCGGAATGTCGGGGGCGCCCCCCCCCCACGTGTCGGTCGATCCACTCCCTTCTCGGTCAGCTCTGATCCTCTCAAACTCGGGATCAAGCTTTGACCAGGGCGCCCGGAATGCTGGGGGCGCCCGGATTAACTGGGTCAAAATCTCATCCTCTTGGCTTCGCTGGAGCTGCTTCGGTAGCTTTACCTGGGGGCGCCCGGAGCGCTGGGGGCGCCCGGAAGCAGGGGGGGCGCACGGAAGCACGGGGGCACCCCGATCATGAACTGTCAAAGCCTTCTTTTACATTATGTGTTTTGTGTTCACCTTGGGGGCGCCCGGGACACTCCAGGCGCCCTAGTCAGTTGTTGCCTCACTCCTTTGAGGCTCTCTGAGTTGCAGACACTCGTTCCTTCGGTCCTGCATCCAGGGTTTGTAACGCCCGCTTTTTTTTTCTTTCTATTAAGCGGCGTTACGTTAACATACTTAGGGCATGTAGACATCATAAGGCAACGGAATAACTTAATTCTTACACATGCATGCCCTACTACCATTCTTAACATAATGACATGGAAACTCGGCATATTGACTTCATACTTAAACATCATAAAAATCATATCATGTCATACTTAACATCACATCATAGAGTTCCATAAGTCATTATTCAAGCATTCGAGCATATAAGTGACCAAAGTAAAGTTCTAGCATAAACGATAAACATATGATTTCCTGGGCCAAGTCACTACCACACACATGCGTTCATGCCCTCCTGCTGCCTCCTCATTGTCCCCTTGAATGATCTGCGGTATAAGGAAATAAGACTATAAGCACACAGGCTTAGTAAGACTCTTTCCTACTCACAAAACCATTCGTCATTTCATAATGAGCACATGAAACATTAACATACTTGGTGCTCTACTTAGAACATAACATCTTGAATTACTTACCATATACTTGACATGGCATGAACATAAACATTAGTGAGCATTCCTATCATGGCATGAGACATAGCATAAACGTAAACATAGTAAACATTCTAAGCATGGCATGCTACATGGCATAAACATAAACATAATAAACATTTCTAGCATGGCATAATACATGGTATATACATAACATAATAAACATTCCTAGCATGACATAATACATGGTATACGCATAACATAATAAACATTCCTAGCATGGCATCATACATGGTATAAGCATAACATAATAAACATGTCTACAAGGTGTGCACCAACCTGTATGGCATAAACATAAGCATACTTCCTATCATAGCATATGAGTATCTTCTTAACATAATCATAACATAAATCATTTACTCTCATGCATATTCCTTAACATGAAGCATAAGCATAAAACATTATTAGCATAGCATAAGGCATAACATGAATGAATGCATGAGTGGAATGCATATACATAAGGATGCAACTTTTAAAACATACTTTCAAATGCTTAAACATAATCATCATATCATTGGGGCCCTGGCTTGTACCACATACATACATCATAAGCGCGCATCCCTAAGTAAATATGAGGTAGCTAGCCTCGACCTACTAGGGTAAGGACAGCATAGTCGGTAGTCCCCGAACCGAGGCGTTCTTAAGGTGCCCATCCCTGTTGCACAGCTTCGGTAGTGCCAGAACCGTGGACAGCATAGTCGATAGTCCAGAATCGGGGCGTTCTTAAGGTGCCCATCCCTTGGACCCATACTTCGGTCCGGTACAAGCCCATTCATAAAGTAAAATACTTTACATGCTTCATCATTCATAAGACATTCATGGCATATTTAACATAGCATAACTTGTTACGGCTCGGCCCGTCTACCGGTCCTCACGACCGTCGTACCGTCGACCATCGACCGTGCCGTTTAGCATATTTATGCCTTAAAGACATAAGCATCATCTTTCATTCATAAACATGGCATGCATCTTCTTTCATAAAACATGGCATGCATCATCATTCATAAAACATGGCATGCATCATCATTCATAAAACATGTCATACATCTTCATACATAAAACATGGCATGCATACCTAAACATCATTCTTATTCCTAGTGCTTGCATGAGCATGGCATATAAGGTAAGCATTGCATTATAATCATTGAACATGACACGTTTTCATAGACATTTATCCTACTCCATAGAGCTTGCATGATCATGATACATAAGGTAAACATTACATTTCATACCTAAGCATGACATCTATCTCAAGCATACATAGGTAGGATTTCCATAAACATTCTACCTACCATTCAAGTACATGGCATAGGACATAAGACATTCATAAATAAACCCTATTAAGCATGGCATCCAATCATAAACATACAACATGAAACATGGTGCTTAAGGTTAGGGTTATCGGTAACTTAATTGCTACCACATGCTTGAACCTTGATATATATATATATATTCTTCATGATAAAGCATAAATCCTTATTCTTTGAATCCTAACTCCTTCCAAACCCTAAATTTCTTTGCTTGGCCGAAACCTATAGGGATGGGTTCCATCATTCAATTAACATGTAAGATAGCATAAGGTAAAGAACCAATCATACTTTACTTATAAGACCATGGGTGGTCATTAGGGCTCATAATTAGGGTTATCCCTAACCTTTAGCCCTCTTTCCTTGTGCTGGCCGAAACCCTACAAGGCCATGGGTGCATGGAAAAATTCCATGAAAACCCTAATCAAACACTAAACACTAAACATACTCTACCATAAGGCCATTGGGACCCTTGCTTGAGGGAAGCCCTAACTTTTTGCCCTAGATCCCTACTTGGTAGAAACATGTGGGATCCTAAAGCCTTGTGAAAATTCACATAAGTCTCCCTCAATCTCCCTTATAGCATGATAATACATAAAACACATACTTGAAGTTTTAGACCCAACCCTACCCATGGGTTCTTGAAGTTGGCCGAAACCCTAGGAGGTCCTAGGGTACCCCAAAAATTCTCAAAAATTATATTTAACCTCTAAACATCATGAGAGTACATTAGACAACATTATAAAAAATTTTAGCATCATTATGGACCCTAAAATCATAGTGGCCGAAACCCATAAGCCTAGAGTTCTTGGTTTTCTTTCCTTTCAACATCAAATCCAAAACCAACCCATATATCATGCTAAAAATCATGAAAATCATAAGGAACTATTATACCACAGGTGAGGGAGTCTTACCTTGGTTGATCTTGATTTTTAGACCTTAAAAGAGAAGAAAATTGCAAATCCTTTGAACACTTGAACCCCTTTGCCCTTGTAGCCTTGGAAAACCTTTAGATCTTGGTGATGAGACCTTCTTGTGGAGTTTTCCAAGGGATAACCTCTCCTTGAGGTTTCGGCTACGATGAGGGGAGAAGGAGGGAGGAAATGCAATTGATGAAAGGAAGAAGTAACTCCCAAACCCCCTTCTTTATAACACATTAAGGAGGTGAATGAAGAGTCTCTTCATGACCCTTCATCTTCTTCTAAGCCTTAACCAATATCCACTTCATTTCCTCATAGAAATCCCTTGCTAGATGAGTTGGTTAAAGCATACATGGTTGTACAAGAGGTCCAAGGTTCAATCCTTGGTCCATGCACTAATTTTTCTATTTTATTTTTATTTATTTTTCTATAAATTCCGAAAATTCCTTAAAAATTCCCCCATAATTATGTAAATATTTTTCATTAAAACCCCTTTATATTTATACTAATTTTCACCTAAAATCCACCAATAATTATGGTACTAAAAAGCCCATAAAAGACTCATTAGTGCCATTTTTCTCAATTTAAATGAGAAAATATGGATTTTCTAGGCCAAAGTCCGCATTAATATTTCTAGGTCCCTCGGAAAATTATCTAGACATGCTTAATATTTTAAGAAAATATTAAGAGAATTTTCCGGATCATTACAATCCCCCATACCTCGTGAAAGTTCGTCCTCGAACTTAGAATAACTCCGGGTACTTGCGCTTCATCTCGTCCTCGCGTTCCCAGGTAGTTTCCTCGAACCGTTGACTTTGCCATAGGACTTTGACTAAGGGTACCTCCTTATTCCTTAGCTTCTTGACTTCCATATCCAAGATCTGGATAGGTCTGCTTTCATAGCTTAGGTCCTCCTGCACTTGTACTGTCTGTGGCTTGATCACTCGGTTCATATTTGGGATACACTTTTTAAGCTTTGACACATGGAACACATTATGGATGGCCGACATCTCTGGAGGCAGCTCCAGCTCATATACCACCTTACCAACTCTTTTCTGGATCAGGTATGGCCCCACATAACGCGGACTTAGTTTTCCTTTCCTCCCAAATCTTGTCACCCCTTTCATAGGAGCCACTTTCAGGAACACCAAATCTCCAACATTAAATTCCAGTGGTCTACGCCGAACATCGGCATAACTCTTCTGCCGGCTCTGAGCAGCTTCTATCCGTTGTCGAATATTCCGTATAGCTCGGGTGGTGCTGTCGATAACATCCGTTGTGAGCCCCATTTTCTTCTTTTCACCACCCTCGTACCAACAGATCGGAGACCTACATCTCCTCCCATACAAGGCTTCATAAGGTGCCATTCCGATAGTAGCTTGGTAGCTATTATTGTAGGCGAATTCCGCCAAGCATAGATATCGACACCAACTTCCCTTGAAATCCAGGGCACAAGCTCTCAACATATCTTCTAGTACTTGATTCACCCGTTCAGTTTGCCCGTCAGTCTGAGGGTGAAAGGCGGTGCTAAATCACAATTTAGTGCCGAGAGACTTCTGAACGCATTCCCAAAAATGCGAAGTAAAGCGACCATCCCTATCTGAGATGATGGTCTTGGGAACTCCATGAAGCCTAATTACTTCCTTAACATATAATTGAGCCAGTTGCTCAATCGAATAAATCATCTTGATCACCAGGAAGTGAGCAGGCTTCGTCAGCCTGTCCACAATTACCCAAATCGCATCATATCCATTCGTAGTCCTGGGAAGTCCTGAAATAAAATCCATAGAGATGTCTTCCCATTTCCACTCCGGAATTGCAAGTGGCTGCAGAACTCCTCCGGGTCGCTGGTGTTCTGCTTTTACTTGCTGGCAAGTCATGCAAGTACTAACATGCTGAGCCACATCCCTCTTCATACCGGACCACCAAAACTTCTCCTTCAGATCTTGATACATTTTGGTAGATCCCGGATGCATCGAATAAGGGGTTCCGTGAGCTTCTGCTAGTATTTCTCTTCGAAGCTCCGGATCGTTAGGGATACATAAACGATCCCTAAGATAGAGTACTCCCCCGTCGACGATACGAAAACCAACGCCCTTCCCTTCTAGGATCTCTTGTTTGATTCTCTGAAGACTCAGATCACCATTTTGTTTTTCCAATATGTCCTCAACTAGCATCGGTGCTAGTGTCATTAATAGTCCTAGGATGTAATTATTTGCATATATCATAATTATATACTTACTATAACTATGAGTAAACCTAATAATAGTATGGTTCCGAAATATTAGTTCACCACATGAGCTATGAGTTATATTAGTTAATGGTTATTATATGATAAGTGAGATCATATTTATTATATTACTATAAAATAGCTTAAGGTAATCTTATATATTATATATAAGATAATAGTGAAACATATGTTGATAATACTAATATTTATAATTAGTATGAAAATATAGTGGACCCGTAATCTATAATAAGTGTTAATATAAGTAGGACACTACCCTATGCGTATCCTTGTAGGTTATACCGTATGGCTTATACCATTAATTATATTCGTATTAGTATAATGGAACTAATGCTATACGCTAACATAGGTGAGAGTGTTATAATCTAATGTATGTAGGCTATCATATACTTCCCTACATGAGACTATATTATAGGCTATACATAATATCATAAATTATAGTTATTTATCATATAAATTATAGGTATAATACCCATAATTGCTTACGGAATAATATGTATAGGTGATAACTTATAAGTTGAGATGATACATGTCAACCTGTATGTAGGCTCATATTAAGAACCTATATGATAGGTGAATTGTGACAATACTTATATGATAAGGAATTAATTTAGTTATATTTATAATAATCTTATATTAGTACACACTCTCATATTATTATCATACGCTTTATATAATATAATATAATTATATTATATGATGGGTAACTCATATAATGTACAGGTTATATAACATTATGTTAATACTAGGTTCGCCTTACTTACTAGTATTATGATGGTGCTCAGTTAATACCATGTTTATGAACATAAGGTTGAGTCACACTTATGACTAATTGTATTATAACTAACTTAGGCCTAATGTATAAGGCAGAATACTTATACATGATTGTCTTATGATGTGACTTAAGATAAGTTATGATATAAGGTATATTGAGCATCAGGTCGGCTGATGAAGTAGTCTCATTAATTCTATTACTCTGTCTTCTAGTCATACTTCCCTTCATAAAGGTCAAGTATGGATAATATGAGTTATTGCCATTCCTACCCCCATACTAAATTCTAAATTAGTTGATCCTCATAAATAAAACAATAGAAAAAATATCGTTCATATGTACATATGTACATATTTTGCAACTAAAATATGCAAATACTTTCCATCATCTATCATAAGGTATCATTCATTCTTGCATATTCTAGAATCATAAAGCATCCTAGAAGTGCTTAATATCATAAGATATGCAGAGAGGTACTTATTTGGAAGCTGCAGGAAGAGGGCTTGATGTGTATGTAGTGAGATAGTAACTGCTCTGATACCAACCTGTAACGCCCGCTTTTTTTTTCTTTCCATTAAGCGGCGTTACGTTAACATACTTAGGGCATGTAGACATCATAAGGCAGCGGAATAATTTAATTCTTACACATACATGCCCTACTACCATTCTTAACATAATGACATGGAAACTCGGCATATTGACTTCATACTTAAACATCATAAACATCATATCATGTCATACTTAACATCACATCATAGAGTTCCATAAGTCATTATTCAAGCATTCGAGCATATAAGTGACCAAAGTAAAGTTCTAGCATAAACGATAAACATATGATTTCCTGGGCCAAGTCACTATCACACACATGCGTTCTTGCCCTCCTGCTACTTCCTCATTGTCCCCTTGAATGATCTGCGGTATAAGGAAATAAGACTATAAGCACACAGGCTTAGTAAGACTCTTTCCTACTCACAAAACCATTCGTCATTTCATAATGAGCACATGAAACATTAACATACTTGGTGCTCTACTTAGAACATAACATCTTGAATTACTTACCATATACTTGACATGGCATGAACATAAACATAAGTGAGCCTTCCTATCATGGCATGAGACATAGCATAAACGTAAACATAGTAAACATTCTAAGCATGGCATGCTACATGGCATAAACATAAACATAATAAACATTTCTAGCATGGCATAATACATGGTATATACATAACATAATTAATATTCCTAGCATGGCATAATACATGGTATATGCATAACATAATAAACATTCCTAGCATGGCATCATACATGGTATAAGCATAACATAATAAACATGTCTACAAGGTGTGCACCAACCTGTATGACATAAACATAAGCATACTTCCTATCATAGCATATGAGTATCTTCTTAACATAATCATAACATAAATCATTTACTCTCATGCATATTCCTTAACATGAAGCATAAGCATAAAACATTATTAGCATAGCATAAGGCATAACATGAATGAATGCATGAGTGGAATGCATATACATAAGGATGCTTAACTTTTAAAACATACTTTTAAATGCTTAAACATAATCATCATATCATTGGGGCCCTGGCTTGTACCACATACATACATACATACATCATAAGCGCGCATCCCTAAGTAAATACGAGGTAGCTAGCCTCGACCTACTAGGGTAAGGACAGCATAGTCGGTAGTCCCCGAACCGAGGCGTTCTTAAGGTGCCCATCCCTGTTGCACAGCTTCGGTAGTGCCAGAACCGTGGACAGCATAGTCGGTAGTCCAGAACCGGGGCGTTCTTAAGGTGCCCATCCCTTGGACCCATACTTCGGTCCGGTACAAGCCCATTCATAAAGTAAAATACTTTACATGCTTCATCATTCATAAGACATTCATGGCATATTTAACATAGCATAACTTGTTACGGCTCGGCCCGTCTACCGGCCCATTTACCGGTCCTCACGACCGTCGTATCGTCGACCATCGACCGTGTCGTTTAGCATATTTATGCCTTAAAGACATAAGCATCATCTTTCATTCATAAACATGGCATGCATCTTCTTTCATAAAACATGGCATGCATCATCATTCATAAAACATGGCATGCATCATCATTCATAAAGCATGACATACATCTTCATATATAAAACATGGCATGCATACCTAAACATCATTCTTATTCCTAGTGCTTGCATGACCATGGCATATAAGGTAAGCATTGCATTATAATCATTGAACATGACACGTTTTCATAGACATTTATCCTACTCCATAGAGCTTGCATGATCATGATACATAATGTTTATAAGATGTTAGTTTATACAGCCTTAGCTGTCTTGGTTCTGACTTTTGGTCTCCAAAATGGAGCCCTAGGTCGAACTGATGCCTACTGTTCCCTCGACGGGGAACGCGTCCTCACCTACTCCTCTCGAGAGAATGTACATGATGCCAACCGCTCCTCTGGTTGGACTTTTGCCTCGCGTCCTTCACCAGGTCTTGGATACCGAGCTGTCCTTCGCCCGGTGCCTAGCATTCCTTCGCTAGGGCTTCAGTCCCAAGCTATCCTTCGCCTGGAGCCTAGCAGTCCTTCGCTAGGGCTTTTTACCCTGGCATTCCTTCGCCAGTGCCTAGCATTCCTTCGCTAGGGCTTTGTACCCTGACATTCCTTTGCCAGTGCCTAGCATTCCTTCACTAGGGCTTTTTATCCTGGCATTCCTTCGCTAGTGCCTAGCATTCCTTCGCTAGGGCTTTTTACTCTGCACACTAGAGTAACATTGTTAGATAACAAGTGAGACTTAACTTTTGAACCCTATTGCCATTATCAAAACACAGGTTTGACTTGGGTGTTTTCTGCACCAACAAAGTACATATTTTGAACACTAAAGATTACCTAGGTAAATTTCAATCAAAATCAATCCCGGGGATCTTTTTAGGATATTCAACAACAAGTAGAGCATATAGGGTTTACAATAGACAACCCCTTAAAATTGAAGAAACCACTAACATAATATTTGATGAAGAAATTGAAACAAAACCTACGGTCAAACAAAATCTAAACAATTCAAACCTTGATCAAGAAGATATTGAACCATTAATTGAACCATTCACTGAACTATCAATTGAACCAACTACTGAGGCATCAATTGAACCAATAGCTGAACCATTTGAACCAACCCAAGTAGTTGAACCGATCACTGAACCAAACCGACCAGCCGGACTTGAGGCTGAACCTAGTTCTAGGAGAACTAAGAAACCCATACTCAATCATCCATCTGACCAAATCTTAGGTGATCCAACCTTAGGAGTCAAGATAAGGTCTTCTTACAGAAATCTTACTCAAATTACCTAATTTCAAAAATAGAACCTAAGACTATAGAAGAAGCCCTACCTGACCCAAATTGGATCATTGCAATGCAAGAAGAACTAACCCAATTTGAGAGAAACCAAGTCTGGGACTTAGTACCTAAACCTAAAGTAAGTCAATTATAGACACTAAGTGGGTATTTAGAAACAAGCTAAATGACCAAGGGGAGATTGTGAGAAACAAAGCCCGCTTAGTAGCTAAAGGGTTTAGTCAAGTCAAAGGGTTGGATTATGATGAAACTTATGCCCCCGTAGCCAGACTTGAATCGATTAGGATGTTACCAGCGTTTGCAGCCCATAGAGATTTTAAACTATACCAAATGGATGTCAAGTCTGTCTTCCTTAATAGGTTCATAAAAGAAGAAGTGTATGTAGGGCAGCCCCTAGGGTTTGAGGACTTAGATAATCCTGAGTGTGTGTTCAAACTTAGGAAAGCCCTTTATAGGTTAAAACTAAAGCACCTAAGGCATGGTACAAAAGACTATCAACCTACTTGATTTCTAAGGGATTTAACCAAGGCCAAATTGACTCAACCTTATTTGTTAAAACCTTAGAAAAAGACATATTTATAGCCCAAATCTATGTAGATGACATAATATTTGGGTCAACTAATTCAAACTTTTTAAAAGATTTTGTTAAAATCATGGAGAGTGAGTTTGAAATGAGTTTAGTAGGTGAGCTAAACTTTTTCTTAGGTCTCCAAATAAAACAAACTAAGGATGACAACTATGTTCATCAATCCAAATATGCAAGAGAACTAATTAAGAAATTCAAAATGGAAAACTCTAAAAGTTTAGGTACTCCTATGGCCACAAATGTCAAAATAGGCAATGACCCTGAAGGTAAACCAGTTGACTTAAAGCTATATAGAAGCATGATAGGTAGTTTATTATACTTGACTGCTAGTAGACCTGACATTCTGTTCACTGTAGGGATGTGCACTAGATACCAAACATGTGCTAAGGAATCTCACTTAGCAGCACTAAAAAGAATCCTTAGGTACATTGAGGGTACCCTAAATGTAGGTATCTGGTATCCTAGGACTTCCAACTTTGAATTATTAGGATACTCCGATTCAGACTATGCCATTTACAAACTAGATAGAAAGAGTACAAATGGAAGTTGTCAATTATTAGGACACGGTCTAGTCAGCTAGTGCAGTAGAAAGCAACACTGTGTAGCCTTATCCACAACTGAAGCAGAGTATGTTGCCTTAGAAGAGTGTGTAGCATAACTTTTTATGGATGATGCATACTCTTAAAGACTTCCAGCTATACTATGCCCAAACCAAAGTATTCATTGACAACATAAGTTCGATCAATCTTACGAAAAACCCTATCCATCACTCCCGAACTAAACACATTGAAGTAAAACATCATTTTGTTAGGGATCACGTAGCCATGGGCGAAATCATACTTATGCATGTGGACTCGAAATCTAATCTAGCCGACATCTTTACCAAACCCTTACCTGAGTCTGAGTTCAGCTTACTAAGAAGGCAGTTAGGGTTGTGCTTAGTAGAATAGGACTGTTCTAATTTTTTCAAAAAAATTTCTAATATTTCATATTTTTCTAGAAATTTATTTCTTAATTTTGCTGAAATTTAAAATTGCTTTCCGACTTAGATTTTTCAAAAAATTACCCCCATTAAAACTAGGATTTTCTACTCAATGGATTTAGCCTAGGCTTTAACCCTAGAATTGCATGCTCCTATAGATCTAGAAGCCAGCATCTCACAAGCACATTAGGACACTTTGATTGATAACCTAAACTGTGTTGATATGCTTAGGTTTATGCCTTGGCTTATGATGCTTTAAGGTAGTGCATCTAGAGTAGTTGGGGCGATAAATACAATTTAACAGCAATCAAGCTAAGTGTTCAAGCTTAGAAAATCTAACTTGATCAGATCACTTAACTTGGGTAACCCTAGTGAAAGCTGCTGTTATATAACAGTTAGTAAGTAGCTAACTGGGTTAGACAGGACTCGAAAGAGTTCAATTTAATCAGTTTGGTTCTTTTTGTTGCTTGGACTCACTAGATTTGGTTCAATATGTATTTAGAATTGTTTTTTTTAACTGGCTCTGACTCGCAAATGATTCAAAATTGGTTTTCAAGCGGTTTTTTGATATATGGAAAAGGGGGAGAGAAAACAAAAAGGAGAGAAAAAAATAATTTTTTCAAAAAGTTAAGTTAAAATTCTCTAGTGCGGATTTTTTCTTGCAAAAATGTTTTAAGGGCAAATCTTCTTTCAAAAGTCTTAAAATATTTTCTAAGTACTTTTTCCAAGTGTACAATATTTTTCTAAGTACAAAATATTTTTTCAAGTGCACAATATTTTTCTAAGTACAGAATACTTTTCTAAAATATTTTTTCAAGTGCACAATGTTTTTCTAAGTATAGAATACTTTTCTAAAATATTTTTCCAAGTGCACAATATTTTTCTAAGTACAAAATAATTTTCTAAAATATTTTTCCAAGTACACAATATTTTCTAAGTATAAACTCTTTTGCAAAATATTTCTAAGTGAAAAATATTTTTCTAAGTGCAAATTCTTTTGCAAAATATTTCTAAGTGAAAAATATTTTTCTAAGTGCAAATTCTTTTGTAAAATACTTCTAAGTGAAAAATCGTTTTTCTAAGTGTAAATTCCTTTTTGCAAAATATTTCTAAGTGAAAAATATTTTTCTAACTCTTTGCAAAATGCAAGGTGTGTTCTTTTTGGTACAAATTTTCAAGAGAAGTTAAAATTCCTTTGTTTTGGAAAAACTTATTAAACATTTCAAAAAGGTGTTTAAACTTTTTCAACTTCAAAATTTTGCAAAATATACTTGGTCAAAACTTGTTGATCTTTATTTCAAAAAGGACTTTAACTTTTTTCCTCAAAAAGGTTACACTTAAACTATTTTGAAAAACTACATATCTTTAAAAGCTTCAGGGGGAGAATCTTTAATTCAGGGGTAGCTTAGTGTGTGTTTTTCAAAATTTAATTTTCTTAAAAGTGAGGGAAAATAATCATAGTTATTTAATATACCTGCTTTAAATGTTTTAACTTAACTTTTGAACCAGATTGCCATAAATCAAAAAGGGGGATATTGTTGGTGTAGGAAGCACCAAGATCAAACTTGAGTTTTGATTATGCCAAAGGGTTCACAAGGTTATATTGTGATCTAATGAAGTTATTTAAGTGCGCAGGAAAAAGTCATAGGTAAGCTAGGCACGAAGTCCTGATTCCTAGAATTGGGCAATAAGTCCTGGCCGAGGGCTGGGTACCTAAGACCAGACCAAGGGTTGGCAATAAGTTCTAGTCGCGGACTGGGCACTGAAGACCTGACCAAGGGTTGGGCAATAAGTCCTTGTCATGGACTGGGCACGAAGTCCTAATCCGAAAAATTGGGTAAAAGTCCAACTGGAGGAGTCGGTTGGCAAAAAGGTAAATTCTCCTGAGAGGAGTAGGCGAGGACGTGTTCCCCATAGGAGAGAATATTAGGCATCAATTTGACCTAGGGTTCCATTTAGGAAGCCCAAAGTCAGAACCAAGACAGCGCAGGCTGTTAATTAAACCTAACTTGTCTATTACTTGTGCTTTGGAACTAACCCTAGTTACAGGAATGAAGGTTAAAGTTCACTGCATCCCAGGTCCCTGATTGGAGTCAGGCGCCCGAGCATACAGGCGCTTGTATGAATACAGGCGCCCCAGAAGGCTGATTCCAGGAGTTTGTGAAGATGAGCTAACACGTCATCATGGGAGGCGCCCGTGATCATACAGGTGCCCCAGTTGAAGGGATAAGAATTGGCCAAGTCTGCGGATGAGAGTTTGCCCAGATAGGTGCACGTGTCAGGCGCCCTATTCAACACAGGCGCCCAAGAAGACTATATATAAAGGGGTTCACCCCCTTGCTTCCAAACAACACTACTTCCAACGAAAACATTCAAGCGTTCTGCTCCTAATGCTCCGTGCTCAAGTCTAAAGTGCCAACGACGACCCGCTGCTCTGATCTACGAATCCTTCTCTGGTCATTGATATTTTTAATTTAATTGTTAATATTAAATTCTGTATTTGTGCTTCAAATCTGTAACCATTTTCCGAAATATAGAATTATCCAACGTAAATGGTCAAGGATCATGGCCCTTGGAGTAGGAGCCGATCTAAACTCCGAACCAAGTAAAACCAAGCGTGTTAGAATTGTGTTTTATTTCCACTGTGTATTATTTTTATCAGAAAAAGTTTTATTAATATTCACCCCTCCTCTATCGATTCTAAACGATCCCACATGTTTATGTTGCTTAACTTGCTATGTCTGTAATTTTCAATTGTTATTGTTGTACCTAACTTAAACATATTGCCGCACATCAAAAAGGGGCAGATTATTGGTGTAATCGACCCAAATTTGATCGGGTAGATCATGGGTTTTGATGTGTGTGTAAATATGATTAAGTTAGGATTTCATGTTGATCTAATATGTGTATTTGGGTGTGCAGGATTGTAGGATACACATAGACTTAGTTGAATGTCTTCGAGTTCGATGAAGGATGGCATGGGGAGATAAGCCGTGGGCTTGCATGCATCTGAGGGACCATGGACAAAGCAGGGACGATGAGCCGAGAGAGGCGGACTTCGATGCATACACAAAGATGGCATTGGGAGATGAGTCATGGGCTTGCATGCATCCAAGGGACGAGAGCCAAAGTCGAAGAGGGCTTGAAGGCAACAAATCGAGGCTGTTGGATGAAGAGTCAGCTAAGTCGTGAGAGTTCGAGTGCTGAGGGAATTGTACTCGGGAAGGAAATCCTAGGGTTCGAGTGCTGAGAGAAATATACTCAGGAAGGGAAACCTTAGGTGGCAGTCGGCTGATTGGGGATCAGTTGACTGATGAAGAGCACAAAAATATCAGTCGACTGATCCTGGGATTAGTCGACTAGTGTCAACTAGAATGCGAAGAGTCATGCTGTGACATTCGAATTCGTGATGACCAGTCGACTGGTATTAACACCAGTCGACTGGTAACGATCAAAACAGTATCCAAGGGGCGAGAGCCAAAGTCGAAGAGGGCTTGAAGGCAACAGATCGAGGCTGCTGGATGAAGAGTCAGCTAAGTCGTGAGAGTTCGAGTGCTGAGGGAATTGTACCCAGGAAGGAAATCCTAGGGTTCGAGTGCTGAGAGAAATATACTCAGGAAGGAAAACCTTAGGTGGCAGTCGACTGATTGGGGATCAGTCGACTGATGAAGAGCACAGAAATATCAATCGACTGATCTTGGGATCAGTCGACTAGTGTCAACCAGAATGCGAAGAGTCAGGCTGTGACATTCGAATTCGTGATGACCAGTCGACTGGTGTTAACACTAGTCGACTGGTAACGATCAGAATAGTATCGAGCACTATTTAAGAGGACTCGTTTTTGCTGTTCTTCCTTGGAGAAACAAGCTTGGATAAAGCCTTTTAGTAGCCTAAACGTGCTCAGAGGTTGTCAAGATTTTGTGGCGAGATTTCTCCACCCACAAGGAGTGACAAGAGCTAGCCAAAGGTGCTCCAGGGAGTCATCCACCGAAGGATCAAGATCATCCACCTTACGGACAGCCGTGGAGTATGAGTTTCATCTCCGAACCACGTAAAGGTTGTGTTAGCATTGTTTTTGTTTGTTTTTGTTAGTTTTTCGCTTGCGCTTGCTAACCTTTATAGGAAGAAAATTGAACAGTTGCTATTCACCTCCCCCCCCTCTAGCTAAATGACAAGGTCCCAACATACAGTTGTTGATCTCTAATCCTAGTTTTTGGGGGTTATTTATAGCTCAAAAATCAAAGTGAACATTGTGCTAACATGGACCTGAGGTGCCTCAGTTGTGATCTGAGACACCTTAGATGGATAAAACTTTATCCATGGAGCCAACAGTCATTCAGCGATAAACATTGATCCTAGGCGCCTCAGTTCCAACCTAAGACATCCCAGTTCTGACTTGAGGCACCTCGGGTTCAAGCTGCCTTAGTTTTGTTTGCGCACAGAACTGAATTTTGCAGCTAAGGTGCCTCACTCATCAATTGATGTGCCTTAGTTGACCAACTAGTCAAAGTCAACACTCACATTGACTTTTTCATCCTTCTTCCGCTTGAGTGATTTCTGACCAACCAGAGTTAGGCTCAACCGAACCCGACTCTGGCATTCACCTCGAACAGATTTCCCTTGCTTCTCGTCCCTTAAATGTTGTGTGCATCCTTCTCGCTCCAATGGTGTACTCTTTCGCAGACCTCCACATCCCTCGGATGCAACGAGTCTATCAGTTCCCTTTTCATGCAATCCTTCTCATTCGCTATGTCTTCCTCTCGATTTTCTACGCTCCTAAGCTCCTGCACACTTAGACACAGGGTACTTACAATAACCCCTTACAATACTTAGCAAAAATATTGGTTGAAAACTATTCATGTGCTTAGCAAATTTTTAAGTACTTAAAATATTTTTTAAAACAATACTTTATCTCAAATATTCTAAGTGTTTTCTTAAATTAATATGTGTCTTAATTATATCTGTCAAAAAAAATTCCATTCACTTAACTTAAAATATTTTTGATGGCTTGGAAATATTTTTGAAAATTTTCAAAAGTTATTGTTGGAGCACACCTAAACACCAATTAGGTAAATCTTTTTGATATGTGTCAAAGGGGAAAAGTGAACGTTAAGTTAAAAAAATCTAGTAGCTCTCAGTTTGTTATTTATTTTTTGTTTTGATGTATATTAAAGGGGGAAGATAATGGGTTAAGATAACAAAAATCATGACAATGCTTAAGAGAATAAAATAATATCATGCTTACTATTATTTTTCTCTTAACATAATCATGCTATTATTTCTTGTAATTTTTTCTAACTTTAACCTGGATTGTCATTATATTAAAAAGGGAGAGTTTGATGTTTTGTGTTCTAATTTGTCTACCAAATGTATGGGACTAAAAGACTTGATGAGACCTGACACTAGGCTAAAGTCTAGGTAGGTCTAGAGAACCTGATAACTACATGAATCATAGATAGGTTGATATCTAGCAAGAAGTCCAATTGGGTCTATGAGTCTTGAAAATTAGCTGAAGTCCAAATGGGGCATCTGTAAGAAAGACCTAGTGGGTCAAGAGATCAGAGTTAAATAAATCAGCAAATTGTAAGTGGAGGTAAGCACTAGAGGAGAAAGATCTAGTGATGGTGAGTTCCAGTGGAACTATAGGCACTGGTCAGCTTAGATCCATTTTGGAAGTTTGAGTTGAAACCAAGACTAGAACCTAAACTTGGTAAGACAGGATCTAACTAATAAATATATATAAACTATTCATGTATATATTTTTCTAACTCTGTGTTGTAGAGATAGATCTTCGAATTCTTCAAGCGTGGCCACTGACAAGGCTTGTGTTAAATTCGGCTAAATAAAACTTGGACGAGGAAATTTCAAGAATTTTTCTTAGAATGGTTCTTAGGGTTTACGGACCCATGGAAGATATTTAAGGCGATTAGGGGTGTTTAACACCTAGTTTAGAGGGTTTAATTACTCTAAATCTAAGTTTGAGGGGTTAATTGCTTAAAACCCAACCCTTAAGCGGGCAAAGCTAATAGCACAAAATCTAGGGGTTAAATAGCAAAAGGTGCACCAATTAAAACCGACCTCCTTTGCGATCTCTGTCGAACTTCTCACTGCGATCTCGAGTCACCTTTACTTCCCTTTCCTCTCCTTTTTCCCTGAGAACTCTCCTCCTCCTCTTCACTGGGACAGATCTATTCAAAGGTTGTGTCCACCATCGCAATGCCTAAGGTAGCTGATAGCGATCTTCCCCATTAATTGTAGCATTTGGGTGGGAGGGGCGCTCAAGTTGAGGATTCATCTAGTTGTGGGAGAGAGGATCTAGGTTGGGAGTGGCCTTATCGAAAAGGGGAAATTTTTGTCTCCTCTCTCTTGTTGTGCATGTGCATTGGATCAGAGTAGCCGTATCTAGGTAGCTAGTTGCATTGGCCGTCACTGAGGTAAGGGTTGGTTTTAGCATTGATCTTGTTTGGAAATCTGTGATGGTTTTGTTTAGATTGGAAAAATGCACAAGGTCTGTTTTGGTGTGATTTTAGTTGGTTTTAGATTTGTGTTTCTTAGATTAGACCATTGATGTACTTAGAGATTTCTTTGCACATCGGCTTCTAGCTTAGGACTTTCTGAGTTTTGGAATGAACTAGGGGGTCGCCCTGTTCTAAATGCGAGATGTTTTCATGGATTGTTTTGTTGATGGTTGATGCAATGAAGTGGTTTGGAGATGGTTCTTGTTTTGCTATGCTATGTTGGGTATCTTGTGTTGGAGCTGTGTTTCGAGTGGTAGAGGTTGTGTCGAACGATACTACAATGTAATGGGGCTTGACCAGTAGATGCATGGGTTTCGAGAGTTTTGACTCTGAGCTTTTAGATGGATTGGCCGTTAGGATTATTTCAAGTTAGCATGTAGTAGCAAGGAGAGTTGAGCTTGGTTGTTATTTTAGCTTGATCTTCTTGAGCATGGTTAGGTTATGATATATAAATCAGACTTGCGCATGTTGTATTATGTTATGAATGATGGTCTAGTGGGTGTTGTATTGATTAGTGTCATGTATCATTCTTACATTGTTGCATGCTGGCAACCATCAACTCCCTTGTGGTCTGAGCTCGTCGTCAGTCATATCAGGATTTGCTCACTCGGCCACTCAAAGATAGTGGTTGTCGGAGTATTCCAGTTTCCCCTATTGTGTCAGTGATACGACAAGATGAGAGCCATGCTCTCCATCATTTGGGATAGGAGTGTGTCCTCCGCCTACATCCTATCCACTCGGCCAATCCAGAGTAGTGGTAGCAGAGTGAGTACAGTTGTCACAGCTCTACCCACTCGGTCGTTTACATATGATATATGACAGTGGCTTGACTGACATCAGGGGTGACATATGACATTGTATCATGTGAATATAATGCATTAATTACATTTGATTGTGTTTGCTGCATTTGATTGAGTTATGTTTGTTGCATATGTTTAACATGCACGTATAGGAGGTAATATGTATATGGTTTGGTGATCTTGCATTACTCATGTGTATGAGCTTACCTGTGGAGGGTTTTACTAGGGATTTTTTTATCTACTCCCACGCTCAATTTGGTTGACTCTAGTATGTACATTTCATACAATATTTCAATAATGTTTCTAATATCCTTGTGAGACTATATCTACTTAATTCTATACTGCTTGTATAGCTTTTTACCGTCATACATATCTTATATCTATACCTACAGAGTTTGCCCGGACTCACCCCCCCTGAATTGCTTTATTTTCATTTGTAAACTAATACATGGAATTGCCAGAAGAGGGTCGGCAGCCAGTTCCCCCTTCCGTCGATGGTTATATTTCTTTCCGTTCGGTTCTGTTTTGTTATTCATTTTATGATGTATTATCTTTTCTATCTTCATAGACTTGTATTTGTTTTCTTGTCTTGGTGGTTGTGTGCTTTGTGTGCTCTGGAGGAGCTTGTGGTATGCGTTTATGATGTAAGTCATGCCGACACGTGCATTTGTAAGTCTGTGATGTTTTTACTTTCTTTTTGTTATATTCATCGGCCGTGTGGGCGGAGGATATTGTAAAGGTAGTGTCGACCATGTATAAATGTCTCGAATTGTCCACTATACCTGGGAAATATTGTCCGTTTCCATCAAACATGCAACTCCTCAGAGTTTGACAACTTGATTTTGATTCCAAGGCAAAAAGATATAATCTCTAAAAGATTACTATATCGGACCAGTGCTTGGTGTGGGGACCGGTGCCGTCGATAGAGAGGGGGGGGTAAATATCGACTTGTAAAAATTTTTTAGAAACTCGTCAGAAACTTTGATGTTCGTTCTTTCTAGACAAAGAGTTAGTGCACAGCAAAAAATAGAAATAACAAAAAATAAAACGACACAGATGACAAACAGGTTTTACTTGGTTCCCAACCCCTCAGGGACAGTACGTCCAAGGCCTAAGCACGGGAAGCGCCCGACCACTAATGGTCTCCTTTCCAGACTTTCTGGAGGCGGAGAAACCTGTCTTACAGTTCAAGTTTTACAATAAAAAATGATATGGAAATTAATTGCATAAAAGTAAAAGCAAACCAAAATAGAAAGTCGAATGTCCGTCCGATTTGGAACTCCGAAGTGTCACGCACTTCCTCCTGGAGCCCCCTTGGTAGCAGAGTTTCGTCTCTAGCGCTTTTTCTTCGCACAGAATGCCTAGAGTGTCGTTGTGATTGATGTTCTGAGTTGAGGGGTCGAACCCCTTTTTATAGCCTCTTAGTGGGCGCCTCAGTTGCGGTCAAAAATCTATCCAAACTCGCAAACTTCGCGAATATGATAAAGTCTTCATCCAGGGAGCCCTAGACCCTCTAGGGTGCTTGCATCAATCAGGCGTTTGGCATCCAGGGCGCCTGGCTTAATGGGGCACCCTGGTTCAATGGGGGCGCCCAGGTAGGTGTGATTCAACTTCTTTGCATTTGTTTGCTTGCCTTGCCTCCAATTCTAGGTACCTGTAAAATACACAAACACAAGGCAAACACATATATATTCTTAGCCTTAACGAATTGGTTCTGACTTTAGATTTCTGCGAAACCTTAGGTCGAACTGACGCCTATGTTCCTTTCCCGGGGAACGCGCCTTTCACCTACTCCTCTCAGGAGAAGTTTTGCCACCCGGCCCATCCAGTTGGAGTTTTACCCAGCTTCACTCACCAGGACTTTTGCCCAATCATAGGACCACGACTTTGTGCTCAGCCAATGACCAGGACTTCGTGCCCAGCTTCACTCACCAGAACTTCGTGCCCAGTCCACGACCAGGACTTATTGCCTAACCCTATGTCAGGACTTCGGTGCCCAGCCCTCGGCCAGGACTTATTGCCTAATTCCTCGAATCAGAACATTATGCCCAACCCTCGGTCAGGTCTTCGGTGCCCAGCCAGCGGCCAGGACTTAGTGCCCAATTCTTCGAACCAGGACTTATTGCCTAGGTTAACTAGGACTTTTCTTCACTTTGGTACTGATTTCTTGACTTACCCTTACCGTGTCATATGTATCACTAACTTAAGCATATTGTTAAACATTGAAACATTTAGAGAAGGACATTACTGATGCATCTTGCACCTACAATCATCTCCTTTTTGATGTTTGACAATATCTTACATTAGATTGGATTAAAGGGTTAAGTTATGATCCTTGGGATAAAATGGAAAAAATTGATCAAAGTTTTGATCCTTGGAAAAACATTTTGATTTAAACTTCGATCCTTGGAAAAAACATTTTGATTTAGATTTTGATCCTTTGGGACAAAAAAACTTAAGCTCTCTATTCCATTGGAGAAAAAAAATTCTAACTTATGCTCACTCTCCCCCTTTGTCATACATCAAAAAAATGACAAAACAAACTTGCACCAACAATGAAAATTTCAAAAAAAAAATCGTTTTGAAAGTACTTAGTATAATTCTTTGAAAGCATATCATTTTTGATAAAATAATTTTCGAAACTCTTCCTTTTTTGTTTGAAAAAGAATAGGTAATAGTTAGAAAAACCTAGTACTTAAATTGCACCCAAAATATTATACTATGAAAAGTATTGTGCACTTTGGAAAAATATTTTGTACTTTTAGTAAAATATTTTGAACTTAGAAAATTTTTGCACTTAGGAAAATATTGCCTTAGAAAAAATTCCATTTAGAAAAGATTTAAAAAAAATACACTCATAAAAGATTTTCACTTAAAAAAATTATGTACTTTAGAAAAAAAAATTCACTTAGAGAAATGTAGTGTATTTAGAAAAATTAGTATTTTGAAAGAAATTGCCACTTAGTACATTGAAAAATGTTTTGCATAAAAAATTTGTACTTTTGAAAGCATATTGTGCAATTTTGAAAAATATTAGTACTCTGAAAAATATTTTGCACTTTCGAAAAATATTAGTACTTTGAAAAATATTTTGTACTTAACAAATATTAGTACTTTGAAAAATATTTTATACTTAACAAATATTTAAAAAAATCTTTTTGTTTTGAAAACATAATATTTTACTTACCTTGGTTTCTTTTTCAGTCTGACACAATCCTAAAAAACTTTGTTAACTACAAGGACATTTCCCTAAGTGTTCTGGAAATTCTCCAAACTCAATTAAATATTATTTCAAATTGATTCCAAAAGACAAAAGGATTTTAAAAATAAGTTCTTGACTTGGATTCCCAAGCTTGATGTTTATTTTGAAATGCACGGATGTTGAATACATTACTATACTAATACCACTCAGCATAAATCTATTTGAGACATCAAATCTTGCAAAGTATATGGTCTTAATTGTGCCTCCAGCATGTAGGGTCCAGCACTAGTTTATGGAGGGCATCTGACACCTGAAACAAGGGTTAGGTTGTTCTGAAGTAAACATGAATTTTAACAAAATATTAAAACTAGAATGGACTGGCCAAACATCTCTCAAATTGCCTCTTGGTGCGTACATGCACACCATTTGCTCGTTACATTTCATTCGTTAGTAGACATGACAATGCTTCACGAAGTGTTCTTCAATTTTTGAGTATAGGAATCATTTCCTTCCCTTACAACAATTAAAACCTATATATACCAAATGAAATAGTTATGGTCTTGTGTTAAATGTGTGTTGGTAATGACAAGTGATAGGAACTTGACTCTTTTCTGTGACAATCTTGTTTAGTGGAACTAGGATCTGAACTACCATTCCATAATATGTTGTACAGTTAGCAATCTTAATGTTGCCTATGATTTTAAGTTTTCATGTTCCTTGTATGTCTATCAACCATGAATGTCTACCTTTTACGGTTTTCTCTTGCCAGCGTCGCTTATAATCATCAATGATATTGCTGCATATATTTTTGGATTCTTTTTTGGGAGAACACCACTGATCAAACTATCTCCAAAGAATCTGGGAGGGTTTTATTGGTGCATTAGTTACCACATTGTTTGCTGCGTTTGTGGTCAATATAATTCCCTTCTTTGCTGGTCACATGTTTTATCTTGATTTTCATTTGTTATCTTTTTGTCGTGTGTTGGTAGTTTACGTCATGCAGTTTGGAGATTTCTCATAACTGTTAGCATTATTCATATGCAGTTCGCAAAAGCTATGATAGCTGTAAAGGAAATTGACGGAGTACGTTTAGGGTGGGCGGAATGCATATACAGGACTACATATATTGTGAGTAACAAAATTAAATATTTGTATCTCTTTTGGTTAGGTGTTGTAATTTATAAGTATTTAGGGTCACAGATAACGGGTTTTCACCTAGTATTGTATATATGTTTGTAAAGAGTGATCATTTAAAATAGGATGGTATGAGCTTGTACTTCATATTGTTACAAGTGCACTTGTATATATATTTTCTATAATTTTTTATGTTTCTATATAAGGTATATTAAAAACACAATAATAGAAAATTATTGTATAGGCAACGGTATATTGTTCTCTATTGTGTGTTGAGAAACGACAATAGTTAAAAATACAACGATTAAAATGATAATGATTTTGTTCTTTTCAATACTAAAAGACAACGACTAAAAATTATTTTCTAAGACAAAAAATTGTGGTATATCAAGCATTGAGAAATATAGGATGTTCAAAAATAATGATTATAATTCGTTATCTTTTCACTTGAAATATAATAGTAAAAAATCATTATCGTTTTAAGAAAAAAATCGTTGTCTTTAAGCTGTTAATTTACAATGATTTTTTTTTTGGGTCTTAGACAACGAATTTTAATTGTTGTCTTCCAAAAAAATGATTAACAAGTTTTTCCAACCTCGGGCGACCAACCCCGTCCCACGGAAGTTTCTCACCGGTCGCCAGGATAAATCGGGAAGCACTCGCGGTGGGCGGTCTAGAAGCCCAGCGTCTCAGGGTTCACGCCCCATTTGGAGGAAAAATTTTTACAAATACACCGTAGTTGGGGGTCGAACCGCGAATGCTTAGGATAATGACTAGTCGCCCTACCGCTGCACCATAGCCCCGAGGGCTTAATTGTTGTCTTCTAGTATTTTTGTTGTAGTGTTATTGTTGCACTTGTATAAGAGAGTATAGATTATTACACTCTCTTTTTTCGTGTATTCAACCATTCTGCCCGATGGACTTTTAGAGGAGAATTTAATGGATTGCCTAATCGATACGGTCTAGACGATTGTGGGCCTTAGAGTAGGAGTCGAGGGCTCAGAGCTAAGTAAAATCAACTCGTATACTTATTTTCCGTTTTACTTTTCTTACTTAATTTTTCTGCTGCGTACTTAGTTTTTAAAATTGAAAAATAATACAAACAAGATTTACCCCCCCCCCCTTTTCTCATTCGTTTTCGACCCTACAAATACGATAGAGACGCGGTTTGATCGCATCGCTTGGTTGATACTCTTTTCTCTCTATGTCATCCGTCAGGTATACCTAAAATAAAAATTATTTTAAGATATTTTGATTTATGATTATGTCTGGTCATGTTGTATCCTTGTATAATAATTAGAAATTAGAAATTATGTCTTTTCTCTCTACGTGTGGTGCGTGTAATATAATAATTAGAAATTATTATATTTTTGTCTTTCGCTGTGTATGTTTAGGAAATGTGTTTTAGGAAGCACTGTGACATTCTCCCCAACACTTGGGACTGAGGTGATATGTTGATTGATTTGCTAAACTCGATCCTAGAATAAGTTTAATCTGATGTTGGATATCTCTTATAGGTGACGACCCAAGACGAAGATTTTCTGGCATCAATTTGACAAAGTGTGCTAGCATCTGATGTACTTCGGCTGGTACGACAACGTCGGTGGCTATATCATCATTCTAGCAAGACAACAAAGCATAGACAACGTCTTTATGCTCAATCTCATCTAAAAACCTAGACATAGAAAGCATATTAGCAATTTTAGCTACCGAAACTAGAGTGGGTCTTTCTCACCATGTCACAATACAATTTTCTTTTCTTTAATGTAAAGGGTATAAATATTCTTCCATCTATCGTTGATAATGTTGCGATCATATTGTCAAGGTCACCCCAACAACACATGATATGCATCTACGACCAGCATATCACACCAAACATAATTAAAATATTTACTACAAATTGAAAAAGGTAAGAGGCATCACCTGTCTACTATTACCTCACTGTCTTTATTCAGCCATGACAACTTATGTGACTTAGAATGATGGTTCATCTTCAACTAATTTCTGGACAGCCTCAGATAATATGTTCTCATAATTGCCATTGTCAATAATCATCTTGTAGACTTTATCCACAACGGTGCAAGTAGTACGAAAAATATTGATTCTCAATCACTCATCCCTTGTAATCGCCCTTGGGAGTCAATAGACTATTGTGAATGACCAGTGGCGGATCTAGGATTATAAGTTTGAGGGGGCCAACGTAAATAATTATTATAATAATAATCAAGGAAATAATTATTATAATAATATCTTCTCTAATGTTTCAAAGATAACGTATATTGAGTTAAAATTTGAAAAATAAAAAAATATTTTTTTTAAAATTTAATCATCCAAGGGATTTGAACCCTAGATGTATGCTAAAATAAAAATTAAACTTACCATTAAACCCACTACAAACATAGACTTATAAGGGAGCCAAATTATATATATACTAAGAAAATAAAAATTGCTATACTAAAAAAAATAAAAATTTCTATATAAAAATAATATTATTAAAAATTTGGGGGGGAGGGGGGGGGGGGTCATGGCCCTCCCGGGTCCCCATGTAAATCTGCCCCTATGAATGACCAAAGTTTCATGATCATCACCGTAAATCACGCCAATTGTTGCTGTCTCTTCTTCCACGTCTTTGTCAATTAATAATTTTTTGTCTTTCTAATTAGCAAGAAACAGAACTTGAATGTAATCGAAAGGAAGGAAGTGTCCTCTTATCTTTTTCTTCATCTTCTCCGAGTCAGTTATTTGAGATTTGTCATGCCTATCTCATGAGTGCTACATCTGTTCCCCCCACGCTGGTATTCGACTCTTGAATCTGATAACAATCAACTTCACCTTCATCCAATATGAGACTTCCTTATAATAAAAAATTTGCTCTACTTCGTTGATCTAATCAATGAAATTCTCTACTTGTAACGTACTAGAAAATTCATATAGGCCAACTCGAAAATTGAGGTCTCCATAATGTTCCTCTCAACCACGACGCTCCCAATTTGTAACCTAATGGTGATATGGGTTCTCGAAGGTAGATTCAAATTCACAATCGAGATCTCACTATCTTCAAAATTTCGCACCGCCGCCACTAGACGCTAAGTTAAATCTATAAGTTGTCTCTGTAAATCCTCAAACATCATCATGTCATGAATGTTATGATCACGATGCTCAACTTTCTCAATCGAAACTTGCATTTTATGACCGCGACTATGACCTTGATAGTCTTCCATTGTATCTAATGGGCTTTGATGCCGGAAGGGATAGTGATTATCCTATAAGTTGAAGAGAAGGAGGATTTGTGGAGAGAACAAAAAGAGAAACAAAAAAACAAAGAGAAAATCGTCATCCTCTAAGTTTTTCAAAAATGAAAATTTTATTCTATAAACAAGGATAATCTCTCAAACAACTAAACAAATACTCATATAGATAAACTCTTACTCATAATAGGCAAAACTACCAAAATACCCTAAATATAAAAAATTAAAATTATCAAATATAATTTAAATAGATGTTTGAAACCTCTGAAAAAGGGTCTAAATGTTATTTTTTAGTCCAAAATTTTATGGTCATGGATTCCACCCTTTAACAAATTTAGATCTTTAAACAAGCTTTGATTCAAGCCAAACAGTGCCTCGTTTTAATATATCTGAGTCAATAGTTATGACCTTTTGAAATTTGAAAGATTTTCTTGGGTTGATCCTGCATAAGATTCATTTTCAAAATTTTGAAAAGTTAAAAAGTCATATTAGTAGTTTTCGCTTAGCTCCCCCTTCGAATATGAGGTGCTGATATTGCAATACGATGGCAATTTTTAAAATCTAAGCTTTTCATTAATTGATTGTTAAAATGACACTCTTCATTAATAAATGAGTATCTGAATAGTAATTTAGGAAGGATAAAGTAGCTATTTTAATTTGACATTAGTCAAACATAAGTAACTCATGTTAAGATAGGAGTTTTTTTTGTGTTTTTTTCTTTTCTATATTTATCACATTGCTCAAGATTCATAAATCATCTTCAAATTCATGTTGGTCATGTTAATCTGATGCAATTCATATTCATATAAAATCATAAAACTAAAATAAATCTAAACATTTTAAAAATACCTTTAGATGGTGTGATATTATTTAAATTTTCTAAAAATAAGTAATGTGATATTAAAACACTACAAAAATAATAGGGAATTGCGACGGACGTAATCCGTCGCTATTCCGTCGCAAAACACTAATAGCGACGGATTAGTGATAGAGTTGGCGTCGTCGGCTGAAAACCCGTCGCAGAGCTAAAGTAGCGACGAAGAGAAAAAACTCCGTCGCTATATTAGCGACGGACGTATAAACCCGTCGCAAACACCGAGAAAATGGGGTGACATGGCCCGGGGATTTAGTAACGACGAATGGTCAAATATCCGTCGCAAATCAATCGTGGTAGCAACGGATATGGTCAAACTCCGTCGCTAATATATCGTAATAGCGACGGATTCGGTCAAACCCCGTCACTAATCGATAGTTATAGCGACGGAAAAGTCAATAATCCGTCGCTATTTGCGACGGATTTTTAAAAATATCCGTCGCTAAATCTGGAAACTTTTGATAGCCAAATTCTGTTTCTTCCACTTCCCATATATACATCAATAATATTCAAAAGATCTAAACAAATATGAAACAATAATAGATATATCAACATCCAAACATTCACAACAATCCAAACTTTCATTTCCAATCCAATCCAATCCAAACATTCATTTCCAAATGTATACATCCAAACTTTCATTTCGAATCCACTATCCAATCCAAACTTTAATTTCCAAACTTATACAATTCAAACTTCGAAACAAGAGTAAACATCTAAACTTTCCAATAGTTAATCCAATCCAAACAAGAGTAAATATCCAAATGTATACATCAAAAGAAGCTAGACATAATTTAAACTATACGAAAAGAAGTATATACACCAAAAGATGAGGCAGTAGAGAAACATAACATACATGAATATCAGAGTGAATAAAGGATGGAAAGGAAAAATATTCCTGCAAAATAGAAGATAAAAAAAAGTTAAATATAATTAATATCTAAATATAACTCTAATAATATTAAATATGTAAATGAAAATTAACAAATAAGAAACAATTAAGAAATAATATCGAATATGCATACCTTTCAAGCAGGGGAAGAAATCTGAATTCAACTCTGATGATGTGTAATCTGTAAACAGAAATGAAGTAATAAGAAAGCAATCATTATGAATATTATAACTCAATCCATTGTTACTGCAAAAATATAGAGAAAAATAGAACATACCACTAAAATATCTCTACTTCTGTGTGGTATCCTCAAGATCCTCTGTCTCTTGAGACTCAAAACGAGGGACGGGAGGGGCTGGCATATGTGTCATCGGCGATAGGGTCGCTGCGAAAGCTTGCATGTGATGTAGTATATCCTCAGTGTGTGCCTGGCGAACCCGCAATGTTGGGACCGGTAGACGAGCTAGAGGCGGGGTGATTAGCTCTGATTTGCTCCGTGATGATTTGTTGCGGCGGAAGACTCGAGCAAACACTAACACAAAGGATTTACATGGTATCCACCCCGGATGGGTGACCAATCCAAGGATCCACTCTCCTCACTCTCTCATACACTATGAAAGATCTCCTTCTTGAGGTGGAGAAACCTCTTACAAGCTTACAAGAAGATACAACAAGATTACAAAGCAAAACACAAATGAAATCTTACAAGATTTACAATGAATAAGCTCTACTTGCTTTCCTTGCTATCTTCAAGCTTGTGATTGCCTCTAGAACCTTGGAAATGCAGCAGCAATATCCTCCAAGGCTTCCCTTGAGATGGCACTGATGAAGGAGAAGAAGGGGAGAAGTGTTGCGGCTCAAAACCTGCGCGAAAGCCCTTATACCCGACGCCTAGGGTTTCTGAATCAATTACCCAATCGATTACCACGTCACATTTAGCCGTTCAACGGCTAGTTTTCGAACCGTAATCGATTAGCCAATCGATTACCAGTGTCCTGAATCGATTGCCCAATCGATTCAGAGCCTCTCTGTTCTCTTGCGCAAACCTCAGTGATCGATTACCCTAATCGATCAAGAGACCCCTTAATTGATTTACCAATCGATTAAGAGAAGGCTAAATCGATTACCCAATCGATTCAGCCACCTTCTGTTCTCGCAACAACTCTCTTAATCGATTACCCAATCGATTAAGTCCGACCTAACTTGTGCTCACAAGTCTAGGGTTCCCTACCAAGTGTTCGGTCAACCCCTTTGACCAACCTGGATTTCTTCTGCCTAGTTCCCAACTAGGACTTAACTGATCCCCCACCAGGTTTGCCTAACCCTCGAGTTAGGTCTAGTTTCTCAGTAAACTTCCACCTTGCCAGCATACGATCTTCCCGATCCATCTGGACTTCACCTAGTCCCACTAGGTGTGTCTAGTCCCACTAGGTCTTTTCCCATGCCAGCGTGAGATCTCCCCGATCCACCTAGACTTCACCTAGTCCCACTAGGTGTGCCTAGTCCCACTAGGTCTTTTCTCATGCCAGCGTGCGATCTCCCCGATCCACCTGGACTTCACCTAGTCCCACTAGGTGTGCCTAGTCCCACTAGGTCTTTTCTCATGCCAGCGTGCGATCTCCCCGATCCACCTGGACTTCACCTAGTCCCACTAGGTGTGCCTAGTCCCACTAGGTCTTTTCTCATGCCAGCGTGCGATCTCCCCGATCCACCTGGACTTCACCTAGTCCCACTAGGTCTTTTCTCATGCCAGCGTGCGATCTCCCCGATCCATCTGGACTTCACCTAGTCAAGTCTCCAGTCAAACTTGACCCACTTGACATCATATGACATTCAAACATAATTATCAAACATCGAAACATCCAACCATAAGCTCACCAAGCTTATCAGTCATTGGCTCACCCAAGCCTAGTCAACCTAGGTCAACCCTGACCTAACCAAGATTGCACCAACAATCTCCCCCTTTTTTATGTTTGACAATATGTTTGAGAAAGACTAATCCCTATTAGCCTTTCAATTTCTCCCCCTTTGACATACATCAAAAACTCTCCCCGAGAGTCTATATGGTCAAAGGCTTGCTCAATGAAAGTCTCCAACCTTTCATTCAATCTTATGCTCAACATTGAGCACTCATAGCGATGAAGATCCCAAATCTTCATCCTTCCACTTAGCTCAAAAATAAAAATTCAAACACATGCTTTTAAGGAAGACCTCCCCCTCAAAACATGCTCTAAACCTCTATCATTGCACCAACAATGATTTGAGAGTACCTAAAACTTTAGGAAATCTCAACTTGAGGTTATGAGATTTTGAGATTCAAAACTTGAATCAAAACCTCTCATTAACCCTATAGTTTTCACCAAACCATCAACCTTTTGATTTCACAATGAAATTTACCCAAATATACTTATGAAAGTAATTCAAGGGTTTAGGAATTGTTAGGTTACTCAAAAATGGGTTATCAGACTGAAAAACGGACAATTTCAGTCTCTTCAATCGATTGGTGTTGGTAACCAATCGATTAAGCCATGCCTTAATCGATTAACTGATCGATTATGGTGGACTGTAATCGATCAACGGATCAATTACGCGAGCTTCTGTGCTCGCAGAAAGGATCTACCAATCGATTGGCTACTGTCCTAATCGATCACTTGATCGATTCGGAGTTTCTGATTTCTGAAAATAATTTCAGATTGAATTTCAGAAAATCCTAAATAATTCTACAAAATTTTAAATATCCTAAAATCTTGTGTAGACATTATTTATAACATATACTATCAAGAAAAAATAATTTTACATGGAAATACCTTTCTTTTTGAAAGATTGACACAAAAATGAAAACCATTGAAATATTTTAATGTTTCACATTGTTTTGTATCCATTGCATCAATGATGAGTTCTATCAAAAGATAGTCTTCACCAAGGTTTTCCAAAAGAGTTTTGAAATAGTTTTCAAAAATAATTTCCAACCATATTCCTTGAGCTAAATGCACATGACTTGTACATTATCTTTCCCAATGATTGGTGTTCATTTATATTCATGTTTTTGATGAACCTAAAACTCAATAGGATGCACATTGATCAACACCTTGAATTTTAATCATCACCCTAACATCTCACTTGTTTCTAATGTGTCTAAAAACACACACACAAGTCAACTTATAGTCTTAGTGAGATATGAAAGTCATGTTCTCCCTAAACTAAGGGTTCATGCATTTCTACCTAGACATTATAAACTTTGATCATTCTCCTAGAATGTCAATTAATACCAATGTCCTTAATTTCAATAATAATTAAATTAATGCATGATAATGACTATGACATGCATCATATGAGAGTCTAGATAATATTATAACTAGATGATGCATGCATGACATGACATGTAATATTTTCATAATAAAATATGAATGATAGATTATGATGTCATGACATATGATAGAGCATACAAAACATGGCATAGTAGCACAAAAGAAAATACCTAGATTTCCTATCTAAGTATCAATAACTCATCGCTAAGCCATTGATAATCCTAACTTTGCCCCTACTTTCCAAGATAATGCCAAAACTCCCGACTTGGCCTATCTTTGGATTCTAACCTAATTGTGCCAACTTTTATTAAGTTCAATCTTCCAAAAATATAGTGTGGCACAAATTTTACTCTTCCTAGAGTAAGAAAATAACTCCTTCATTTTCAAGGGTAATAACTCCTCGAAAATGTCCCAAAGTGCCAACTTCATCAAGGTTAGGTTAACTACCCATCCAATTTGAGTTGACACTCCCTAGACCTATCTAGGGTATGACGAACACACTCTTAGGAACCGAAAACCTATTGGCGCTCCTTGGGTGTTCTAGGTATTCATTAGGGATAACTTCTCTTGATACCTTCCTAATAACCCTTTTAGACGTCTCCAAAGTCTTAGTCATGTTGATCTTGTCTTGGTCAACTCTAGGGATGGCTTCCCTTGTGGCCTTGACTTGACTTCTTGCCCTAGATTGATTTCCATACCTATATGGAACTCTATGATAGGATGGACCATCATCCTTGGTTTTAGGTTTGTATCCCAACCCTTTCTTACTCCTAGAGGGTCCTTGATTTCCTAAATCTAGGTTTTGAATTTTTGATCCCTTAAATAGATTCTCTATTTTCTTAAGGAATTTTTCCAATTTATCAAGTTTTGACCTCAAAATTTGATTTTCAACCATTACCTCATTAAGACTTGGTCTTCTAGGATTGCCTTGATGATTTTTCCTTTTGTCCTTGTTTTGGGTAGGTCTACCCTTAAATGATCTAAACTCTTCCCTATCCTTAGATATGGTAGACCTAGCATGGAAAGCTCTATAGTTTTCCTTAGATTTTTCATGCCTCCTATTTTCATGATAAATAGCATTAAAATGATAATAATTATTTCTAGCATGCATATTATCATTATGAAAATAAGTACCATTACCTAATGGTACCTTAGTCTTAATCTTGGAGGCTCCCCCTTGATTTAAGCTTATCCTTTTTGCCTTGGTCGGATCCTTCCCCTTTGGACATTTATTCCGATAATGTCCCTTTTGCTTGCATGAGAAGCACACAATGTGCTTCTTATCCTTCTTTACTTTGGGGCCGACTTCCTTTGGCTTCTCCTTGATCTTGGGAGCCACTTGCACCTTCTTCTTGACCAATTTGGGACACTTACTCTTATAGTGTCCTTTTTCCCTACACTCAAAGCAAATGACATGATCTTTATTTTTACAAATTGAAATGTTTATACCTTTGCTTGTAGGGGTGACACTTTTTTCCTCTTCATTGACATTGGAAAATGATGTTGAAACCTCTTCTTGTTTCGGCGTCAATGTCAAAATTTGCTCATCTTCAACCATTGAAGTGGAGGCTTCTTGAGCTTCATCTTCGGATGTTGAGCACCTCTCAACTTCTGAATCTTCTTCCTCCGATGAATCTCCCTCTTCGGATTTGTCTTTAATTTGTACAGTGAAGGAATCTTGATGAAACCTTGTCAATTTGCTCTAAAGCTCTTTGGCATCGTAAAATTCCCCAATTTTGTCCAAGATGGTGCTTGGCAATAGATTGACCAATAACTTGGTCACTTTGTCGTTGGCCTCACATCTCTTGATTTGCTCCTCATTCTATTTGCTTTTCTTGAGGAGATTTCCTTTGGTGCTTGTTGGAGCTTCAAAACCCTCCATTAGAGCAAACCATTGCTCTATCTCCATCATGAAGTAATTTTCAATCTTTGACTTCCAAAGATCGAAATTTGCCTTGTCGAATGGTGGAGGTGCCCGGGTGTCGTAGCCAAACTCTATTTTTGAAGTTGAACCCTCTTGATGATGACTTCTTGAAATTAGGGTTTCTTCCAACTTCTTCTTCTTCCTCTAGCTCTTGCCCTCTTGGCGATGAGTCCAAAGAAGACCAACCTTGCTCTGATACCACTTGTTGGGACCGGTAGACGATCTAGAGGGGGGGGTGATTAGCTCCGATTTGCTCCGTGATGATTTGTCGCGGCGGAAGACTCGAACAAACGCTAACACAAAGGATTTACTTGGTATCCACCCCGGACGGGTGACTAATCCAAGGATCCACTCTCGTCACTCTCTCATACACTATGAAAGATCTCCTTCTTGAGGTGGAGAAACCTCTTACAAGCTTATAAGAAGATACAACAAGATTACAAAGCAAAACACAAATGAAATCTTATAAGATTTACAATGAATAAGCTCTACTTGCTTTCCTTGCTATCTTCAAGCTTGTGATTGCCTCTAGAACCTTGGAAATGCAGCAGCAATATCCTCCAAGGCTTCCCTTGAGATGGCACTGATGAAGGAGAAGAAGGGGAGAAGTGTTGCGGCTCAAAACCTGCACGAAAGCCCTTATACCTGACACCTAGGGTTTCTGAATCGATTACCCAATCGATTACCACGTCACATTTAGTCATTCAACGGCTAGTTTTCGAACCATAATCGATTAGCCAATCAATTACCAGTGTCCTAAATCGATTGCCCAATCGATTCAGAGCCTCTCTGTTCTCTTGCACAAATGTCAGTGATCGATTACCCCAATCGATCAAGAGACCCCTTAATCGATTGACCAATCGATTAAGGGAAGGCTGAATCGATTACCCAATCGATTCAGCCACCTTCTGTTCTCGCAACAACTCTCTTAATCGATTACCCAATCGATTAAGTCCGACCTAACTTGTGCTCACAAGTCTAGGGTTCCCTACCAAGTGTTCGGTCAACCCCTTTGACCAACCTGGATTTCTTCTGCCTAGTTCCCAACTAGGACTTAACCTGATCCCCCACCAGGTTTGCCTAACCCTCGAGTTAGGTCTAGTCTCTCAGTAACCTTCCACCTTGCCAGCATACGATCTTCCCGATCCATCTGGACTTCACCTAGTCCCACTAGGTGTGTCTAGTCCCACTAGGTCTTTTCCCATGCCAGGGTGCGATCTCTCCGATCCACCTGGACTTCACCTACTCCCACTAGGTGTGCCTAGTCCCACTAGGACTTTTCTCATGCCAGCGTGCGATCTCCCCGATCCACCTGGACTTCACCTACTCCCACTAGGTGTGCCTAGTCCCACTAGGTCTTTTCTCATGCCAATGTACGATCTCCCCGATCCACCTGGACTTCACCTAGTCCCACTAGGTGTGCCTAGTCCCACTAGGTCTTTTCTCATGCCAGCGTGCGATCTCCCAGATCCACCTAGTCTTCACCTAGTCCCACTAGGTGTGCCTAGTCCCACTAGGACTTTTCTCATGCCAGCGTGCGATCTCCCCGATCCACCTGGACTTCACCTAGTCCCACTAGGTTTTTTCTCATGCCAGCGTGCGATCTCCCCGATCCACCTGGACTTCACCTAGTCAAGTCTCTAGTCAACCTTGACCCACTTGACATCATACGACATTCAAACATAATTATCAAACATCGAAACATCCAACCATAAGCTCACCAAGCTTATCAGACATCGGCTCACCCAAGCCTAGTCAACCTAGGCCATCTCTGACCTAACCAAGATTGCAGCAACACGCAAATCTCTCAACTCAGCATCCCTCGCTGCGTCCCTCTGAACCCACTCTGCGTCCCTCTTAGCCCACTCTGCGTCCTCCCGGCCCACATCGACTCCATCGACGTGATTCGAGTCCGCAGGGCATCATTTTCCTTCCGCAATTGATGAACCTCACTAGAGGTAGAGGAGGAGGATGCTGGACGTCCACTAACGCCTGGAACTCTCATCTGATCATATGTAGAGCCCAGGCCGTATAGGGCGGTCTTCCTCTTCCCACTGATGACATCAAAATAAATCCGATTCACATTGTCGGTGGAAAGAGCCTGTGCATCCTCCCCCTCTGCAGTAGGCTGAGACGCCTGTGTCTCTGCAACTCTAGTGGTCATTGCTTCCTGTGAAATAAAAAATTAATTAGTCTATATAAAATGTCAAAACAAATAAAATATAATTAATATACTTACATTGATTGCTAGGGAGCGACGATCGACAAAAGACTCATCTTTTTTCTTGTGGGTCTTGCTGAATAACTCCCAACTAGTGGGAGGTCTCTGTAGCTCAGCAGCTTGTAAACACAAAATATAATGTTTAAACATATCCAAAAAACATACTAAATGCCTTTAATAACCTAAATAAAAACTACTTACCAAATCACTGGCATGCTGGACAATGGAACGGGATCCAGCCGTGTGCTTCATGGATCCCGTGCTAGGGCCAGCAAGCTCTGAATTACGATTGAGCAATCGCAGCATTCTCTTGCCAGTACTGGCCATCCCAGACAGCTCGCCATGCTGCCCAAATCATCTCAGAGACCTCTGTAGGCCTATCAGCCTTCTTTCTCCACTTGTAGACCATGTCCCTGTACAATTTGGAGCAGTAGACATTCCATGTTTTCTTAAACTCCTCCTCTGTACCCTCCTCCCAGGTGCACCTTTTCTGTAAAAAAAAATATGGTTAGTATCAAAAAAGTTATAACATCAAATTAAATATACATCTAAACTACTTACCAAAAACTCCCCGTAATAGAATGTTTTCAAATCATTTTCAATATGCCCCCATGTGGTCGAAGTTGACAGTTTTTCTTTAAATTTTTTAGAAATATAGGAAGACACCTGATGCCCATCCGGTATAAAACTGTAGAAAAAATAAAATATATTAGCAATCAATGACTGTAAAATATATAAGAATTACATATATATATACTTACCTGTCACCAACGACTGTAAGTCTAATCTGATGATCACGTGGTGCAGACAAGGTACTTGATTATACACAAAGTTTAGGCAGATAAGAAGAATAGGTAAAACAAAATTCAGTAATCAAGCATGCAAATAGAAACATGCAAATAAAGAAATGTAAATAAAGCAAGCAAAGGGATAATCAAGCATCGTAGTTAATGTTCAATACAAGAAGAACGAACTAAATTAACAACTCATCTTAATACAAACATCATAGTTAATGTTCAATACATCTAACTCATCCTAATCTGATGGAACTAAATTAACATGCAAGTTTTCATCGCTTGAATCCGTTGATACATCGACCTCCTCACTGCTAGATATTTCACCATCATCAATTTCCTCGTAAGAGACATTCTCATCTATAAGTAATTGAGATGCTGATTGTATTTCTGAATCAACGGAGTTGATTATAACTTCTTCATTTTGATAAGCATCGGAGTTTTGGACAGTGATCGTATTTGGCATTTCAATGGTTGACCTAGGCTTCATTTGACAAACAGCAAGCCATTCACTTGGTCACCTTCTCTTAGTTGGGTACTCCAGATAAAATACTTGACCAACTTGCACCGTAAAAATGAAAGGTTCGAACTTGTTGAATCTTTTGCAAAGGTTGTCTCTGAACCTATATTGCATAAATAATTCAGCTCAGCTATCAAAGGTTGCAAAAAAACATCTATTTGCCCTTTTGGATTTTGAGGACCTGGAATTAAAACAGTAAGAAACATTAATTCATCTTTCATGCACATCTATGGTGGTAAGTTGTATGGTGTTAAGATAACAGGCCACGATGAATATTGTTGTCCATAACTTCCAAATGGCTGAAATCCATCTGCAGAAAGTCCAAGTCTGACATTACGTGATTCCATAGCAAAGGAAGAAAATGCTGAATCTAAATGTTTCCATGCAGGGGAATCACAAGGATGACACATAATGTCTCCATCATGTCCATGGTTTTGATGCTAGATCATATGACTTGATGTTGCTGCTGATGCATACAAATGTTGTAGTCTAGCAGTCAAAGGAAAGTAATACATAACTTTGTAGGGAATATTTTTCTTCTTCTTCTAAT
>JAGFNQ010000263.1:34703-61274 GCA_024364735.1 Boesenbergia rotunda | reverse complement strand
ACGACCGTGGGCCTTGGAGTAGGAGCCGACCGGACTCCGAACCAAGTAAAATGCTTGGTTCTTTGTGTTTTGATTTAATTTTCCGCTGTGTATTCTCTTATTTTAATCCGAAACGATTTACGATATTCACCCCCCCTCTATCGTTTCTCTCGATCCAACAAGTGGTATCAGAGCGGGGAAGCTCAAATTTGGTGCAACCACCAATTTGAGATTTTTCGGATTTTCAAAATTATTTTATTTTTTTTAATCTTTTCTCGTTAATCGGGTGGTGCAACACCACTCGATCTTTATTTCAAATAAATAATATCTTTTTTTCAATTTTGAATTCTCATTTTTTTCACCATAAGTTAGAATTGTTAAAACGATCAATTTTTGAAAATTTGTCATAAATTTTTTTTATTATTTTAATATTTTTTTCTCGAAATTCGTGCTACCCTAATTCGAGCAAAGTTTTTTTAAACATTGACTTCTTACTTTTTCATCATTAATCAGAATTGATAAAGCCAACATTTCAAAAAATTGTCATAAATTTTTTTTATTATTATTTTTCTCGAAATTCGTGTAATATTTTTCTGGGAATTTTTTCTTTCTCCCGCACTACTAATCCAAGACCAAGTCTTGGTACATTTTTTGTTATTTTGTTTGTGTGCAAGGTTTATATTAAATGGCCAACCAAGAGTGGAACAGTGCACGTCCACCGCTATTCTCCGGCAAGAACTTCAATTTTTGGAGAAGTCAAATGGAGTCCCTTCTGAAAGCCCACATGGACCTATGGCTGATCATCCAAACGGGATTCTCTTTTCCCGTAGAAGATGAGTTATCAATCGAGTGGGATAAATTGGATGAACGAACTCTCAACCAAATCGAGACCGATGCAAGGGCAACTGCAATTCTACAATGTGGCCTAACCAAAGAGCAACTCGAGCTAGTAGGTCCATGCAGATGTGCTAGAGAAATCTGGGAAAAATTGATTAACCTTCATCAAGAGATCTCAGATGAAGAAGAAGATCAGGTAAGTTATCTTGCCCTTTCGGTCCAAGCACAAACAGCCGAGTCAGAGTCTGAACCCGAATCCAAAGTCGAACCAGAATCAGACGACGAATTGACTGAGACGGTAACCGATTTTGAATTCTTTTCAAAATTAGAATTAAATAATCAAACAGATACTGTAATGGTCGAGGAAGGTGTAAATTCTATTGCAGGGAAAAATCCTAAAGAACCACCAAAGAAGGAGCTTCAACTAGTACCCGAGTCCGACTCAGACACAGAATCAGAAGATGAGCCTAGATCCGAGGTAGCAAGAATCAAGGGGGAGATTCCCAATAAAGAACCAAAAGGTAAAAGTGTAAATTCAGATTTTAAAAATCATGTAATTTGTTACACATGCAGGGAGAGAGGGCACTACCAAAGTGAGTGTCCTACTCGTAAGATTCAAACGACACCACCGATGGCGACAAAGGAACCAGTTCCAAAAGCACGAAGGGACAAAAGTCGCATCCAATGCTTCAAGTGCCAGGAGTTCGGGCATTACCAAAGTGAATGCACAAATAAAAGAGCTACCAAGAATGCCGGACAAACAATCGACAAAGGTAAATTTACAGTATTTGAAAATCCGTTATTTACCTTGAATAATGTGATTGATTCATGTAAATTAATTAAGGCAAATTTCAGAAAATTGAAACAAGAAAATGAAACCCTAAAACATAAGGTCAATATGTTAGAAAATTTAATTCATAATCTTGCTGATTTCGAAAATCCGGAGTATTACTCCAATTGTGACCTTACTTAGATAATTGTTTGCTTTAATTGTGTGTTTCTTTTTATTTTTAGTTTTGTTTTTTTTTTGCCTAGAATTAGGACTGGTTAGTTTAAGGACTGAAAATGATTAACTGAAATTTGAACAACATAGTATTGGGTGGCGGTGAGATGATAGTACGTTAGGGAAGCCTTTCTAATAAGGTCAAGTATACACTACTTGGTCTCTTTAGACTGGTGAAACTAGCCGAAGCTACCGATCCAAGACCCAAACTAGTTAGACCAGAATTTAACAAGTAATTTTGAAGATGAAATTTCACTAAAAGGCTTTGTCAAGGAAAGGGTTGATGATCCAATAAGGCTACAGCCAAAGAAGGCCTTGTGCCTCGCCAAGACCTGGAAGCTAATTTTTGAAATTCAAATTCAATTTACTCTTTGTCAAATTCAAATCTAACACAAATTTCAATCAATCATTGATTCAACCATTTTTTTCAAAATAAAATTAAAATTCATTAAAATGGTTTTCAAAATTAATTTAACTTTTCAAAACTAATCTAATTTTTCAAAATAAAATCCTTACTTCTATCAAAACCTGTCTCACAAAAACCCATAAGGTTAATATGCTTGATCACGTAGAACTGGGTGAGACATCTAGGACCTAAAAGCATAATTCACTATCCTTTTAAATAAAAAGGAGTGCAAAAGTTATTCAAAATTATCTCTATTTTGCAAATTAATTTAGTTTACTGTACCCTATTTTTTTTCAAAATAGTGAATTTCATGTTAAAAATCACAATAGACACATTTTAGATAGAATCTAAGGCTTGTTTGATTTAGTTATTAATCAGTCAAACTTAGTAAGCTGAGTTAACCTTGGTCAACATAGTCAAACCCTAGTCAACCTGGTTAACACTGAAGTCCCTTAAGGAACATAGATAAAAGACAGACTGTGTCGGTTACAGGGGGAGTTCTTCTTGATCTTTTTCAAAAAATTTAGATTTTTCAAAAACCTTATGCTTTAAAACTTATTCAAAAACCCTCGATATTACTATCTCGTTGAAAAATTATCATCATTATTTCCGAAAACTGTGCTATCATTTCAACTTATGTTTTCAAAAATTTATCTTGAAAGTTATCATACTCAGAAGATTGTTCAAAATTATTCTTTTGATTTTAATAAACCCTAAAGACACAGAGGAAGGTCCACTTCATGATCTACAAGGACTCCTAGGATGTATCAAATTTAGGGGGAGTTTGAGTCAAAAGAAGAATTTCTGAAATTTTTTTTGGTAATTATTAATTTTGAAGTTATTAGACAATTCTTATAATTTAAATCCAACCTTAAAACTCAGAGGAAGATCGCTTGTAGTCAACAAGCTTCCTAGGACTGGGTCATGTTTAGGGGGAGATTAAATTAAAAGAATTATTGAATATTTTCAAAATTATATGTTTTCATGCACTACACGTTTAAAATCCTTTTGAAAACTTAAATAATTTTTCTTTCAAAAACTATTATTTTATTTTTTTTCAAAATTCTTGTGGCTTATGAAATTATTTTTGAAATAATATTTACTTGGGTTGGAGAAATTTCCAGGACACTTAGGAAAATGTCCTTGTAGTTAACAAGGTTTCCTAGGATTGTGTCAGACTGGAAAAGAAACCTAGTCAAGTAAAATATTATGTTTTCAAAATGCATAATACTTTTCAAAAATTACTCATATTATTCAAAGTCTAATAGTTTTCAAAAACAGAACTTAGACTTTCCAAAAATGCTCAATCTATTTTTTTAAAGTACTTGCATATTTTTCAAAAATGCATATTTTTCAAATAATACTTATATTTTCAAAAGAAAAAATGCATAATATCCTTCAAAGTGACTTATATTTTTTTCAAAGATACAAAGTACTTGCATCTCTCAAAAGGCTCAATATCTTTTAAAAAAGTACTTACATTTTTCAAAACAAGTAAACTTATTGATTAAATATTTTTTTTGCTTGTCATGCATGGACTCAATAAAAATATACACTTGACTCCAATTCTATTTTTTTGCAATTCTTCATTCTTTCAAAATGTTGTTACTTATAAATTATCATTTTTGACATTATTCTCTCGCTCAAATAGTTATTGTTTTCAAAACCCATAAGCTCTGATACACAAACTTTAAATGTCTTTCAAAATATATTTTTCAAGAGTTCTTTATTGATGTATGGCCAAGGGGGAGAGTAGAAAAAAGTGAAAATTAAATTCTTCCTTAAACTTTTTACCCTTTTTCAAAGAAAGTATCTTAGAAATGGTCTAAAACATATGGAGAAGAATTTCACACCAAGGGGAGAGAAAGAAAGAGAGAAAGGAAATTTTGTGTTAATTTTTTCTTCTTTTTTCAAAAAGCAAAGCAAAAAATTTCTAAATACTTCAAATTGTTTTTAAGTGCCAAGTGCTGTTAAAATATCAAACTACTTCAAGTGCTTTCAAGTATTTCTAGTGCTTCAAAATTTTCTAAAGCATTTCTAAGTTGTTTTCAAATTTTTTAAGTGCATGTTTTTCCTAAGTAAATTTTTTTTAGTAAACAAAATTTGTCTGAGCAAAACTTCTTGAAAATTTTGGCAAATGTTTCTAAGTAAAGTTTTTTTTTTGGTGAAAAACTTGTCTTAAAGATTTTTGTTTTTCAAAATACACTAAGTGTTTTCCAAACAAATTTCTTTTATGCAAGTTTTTTTTAAAAACAAATTTTGTCCTAATTTTCGAAGATGAAACTCATTTTAGGAAAATTTGCCTTCAAAATTTTTGCCTAAGTAATTTTTTTTACAAAGCCTTGTAAGTAAAAGTTTTTTAAAACAAAACTTAGGCTTGCTTTTCAAAATTTGAAATTGTCTAAAAAGTTGTTTATGAATATGTTTTTTAACACTTTGTCAAAAACTTAGAAGTTTTACGAAAACTCAAAACTCTCTATCTGAAACCCTTGTTCGCCCATGTATTGTTTTTGATATATGTCAAAGGGGAGGAAAGGTCAAAGTTAAGTGTTTTAAGTGATTTATAACACAAGTATTCAGGGTTTAGGGGGAGTATGAGAAATAAAGAATTTTTTTCAACTCTGCATTTATTTTGTTCATAAACAGTTATACATCATTGTTTACCTTATGTTCTTAACTGTTATATGTTTCTACTTAACTTTGAATTATGTTGCCATAAATCAAAATGGGGGAGATTGTTGGTGTAGGAAGCACCATATCGAACCTTATTTTGATATTGGCAAAGGATTCAAAGTTAAGTTTATTTGTGATCTAATAAAGTTACTTGAGTGTGCAGAAAGAAGTCCTAGCGAAGGGCTGCTAGGCACCTGGCGAAGGGCTGCCAAGAAACAAAGTCCTAGCGAAGGGCTGCTAGGCACTTGGCGAAGGACTTCCAGGAAACAATGTCCTAGCGAAGGGCTGCTAGGCACCTGGCGAAGGACTGCCAGGAAACAAAGTCCTAGCGAAGGACTGCTAGGCACCTGGTGAAGGAATACCAGGAAACAAAGACCTAGCGAAGGACTGCTAGGCACCTGGCGAAGGAATGCCAGGATACAAAGCCCTAGCGAAGGACTGCTAGGCACCTGGCAAAGGAATGCCAGGATACAAAGCCCTAGCGAAGGACTGCTAGGCACCGGGCGAAGGACGGCTTGGTACCTAAGCCCTAGCGAAGGACTGCTAGACAAAAGTCCAACCGGAGGAGCCGGTTGGCATCAGGTAAATTCTCCCGAGAGGAGTAGGTAAGGATGCGTTCCCCGTCGAGGGAACAGTAGGCGTCGGTTCGACCTAGGGCTCCATTTGGGAGACCCAAAGTCAGAATCAAGACAGCTAAGGCTGTATAAAACTAACATATTATTACTTTATGTTGTTTTGGACTAACCCTGGATGCAGGACCGAAGGAACGAGTGTCTGCAGCTCAGAGAGCCTCAAAGGAGTGAGGCAGTAGCTGAGTAGGGCACCCGGAGTGTCTCGGGCGCCCCCAAGGTGAATACAAAACAGATGAAGCAAAAGAAGTGCTTCGACAGCTCATGGGCGGGGCACCCCCGTGCTCCCAGGCGCCCCCCATGCTCCCGGGCACCCCGGATGGTCCGGGCGCCCCCAGTTCAAGCTAACGAAGCAGAAGCCAGCGAAGCCAACGGATAAGAGTTGACCCGGTCAACCCGTGCGTCCCCAGAGTCCCGGGCGCCCCCGTCAAAGCCTGATCCCGAGTTTGAAGGGATCAGAGCTGACCGAGAGGAACTCAGATTAGCTGACACGTGGGGGGGCACCCCCGACGATCCGGGCGCCCCCAGGGGCTATAAAAGGGCCCTCGACCCCAAGACTTTGAACATCAATTCATTCAACGCATTCACGCTCTTCTACTCCCGCGCTCTGCTCCGGAAACCTCCCGACTTGAGATACAAGCGCCGACGACGTACCTCTGCTCCAAAAACATAATCTACACCGGACGTTGGTAACGGAGAGCTACTTTTAGTTTACTGTTCTCATTTTGTAATACATCTTGTAAATTGGTTTGAGTTGGGTTGATGATGCCCCCTTGATGAGCTCGAAAGGTTCATCATGCTAAACCCTGCAGGTGGATTCGATCCGACATGATGATAAGGTCGAGTGGTACTAGTCAAGGATCCAGAAGTTAATTAATTTAAATTGTCAGTAATTTAATTAATTAACGGGCATTCAAAATCTTAAACATGGGGGGATGGACGACTTGTAATAAGTGGAGCCAATATGTAAATATGGGGGTTGGTGAGGTATGTAACGACCTGGAAAATTCTCTTAATATTTCGTTAAAATATTAAGTATGTCTAGATAATTTTCTGAGGAACCTAGAAATATTAATGCGAACTTTGGCCTAGAAAATCCATGTTTTCTCATTTAAATTGGGAGAAAGGGCACTAATGGGCCTTATATGGGTTTTTTAGTACCATAATTATTGGTGGGTTTTAGGTGAAAATTTATATAAATATAAAGGGATTTTAATGAGAAATATTAACATAATTATGGGGGAATTTTTAAGGGATTTTCGAAAATACTAGGAAAATAAAAGAAAATAAGTGGGAAAAAAATTGTGCATCTACCAAGGATTGAACCTTGGACCTCTTGTACAACCATGTATGCTCTAACCAACTCACCTAGCAAGGGAATGTTATGAGAGAATGAAGTGGATATTGGTTAAGGCTTAGAAGAAGATGAAGGGTCATGGAGAGACTCTTCATTTACCTCCTTAATGGGTTATAAAGAGGGGGGTTTGGGAGTTACCTCTTCCTTCCATCACTTTGCATTTTCTTCCTGTTATGACCAAAAGGAATTTAGATATCTCCACAATGATATGATATTGTCCACTTTGGGCCTAAGCCCTCATGGTTTTGCTCTTGGGCTCTCCCAAAAGGCCTCATGCCAATGGAGATATCTTTTTTCCTTATAAGCCTATGATCTTTCCCATGTGTTTTCGATGTGGTATTATGTTTGCAACCTTGCAACCCCAACAATCCCTCCCTCAAACAAAGGACCACAAGCCCCCCCTCAAGTGGAAACCCTTTCCATTTGATGTCCGATCCTCAACCCACCAGGACTTTCTGCCCCTCGGTCCACCCGACCTACTAGGACTTCACCGCCTAGCCGCAATTAGGACTTCTCTGCCTGGTGTCTGGTCCTCTTGATCAAGACACGGGAGCCCATACATTCTTTATTCAAGGCTTAACCCACATGGTTAGATCTGGATCATTGCTCTAGTTTGTGCTTCTTCAGGAGGTTAGTCCAGTGAAGAGCAACCTGGCTCTGATACCAATTGTTAGGACCAAAAGGAATTTAGATATCTCCATAATGATATGATATTGTCCACTTTGGGCCTAAGCCCTCATGGTTTTGCTCTTGGGCTCTCCCAAAAGGCCTCATGCTAATGGAGATATCTTTTTTCCTTATAAGCCTATGATCTTTCCCATGTGTTTTCGATGTGGGATTATGTTTGCAACCTTGCAACCCCAACACTTCCTCCTCCATCCCTCATCCTAGCCGAACACCCTAAGGGGGTTTTCCCTTGGAAAAGCTTCACAAGAGGGTCTCATCTCCAAGATCTAAAGGCTTCCCAAGGTTTCAAGGGCTAGAGGTGACTTAAGGTCCAAGGAGTTCTTTTGATTCTCTATAATCAAGGTGGAAAAAAAAAATCAAGAAACCCAAGGTAAGACTCCCTCACCTGTGGTATAATAGTTCCTTATGTTTTAGCATGATTTATTGGTTGGTTTTTGGGATTTGATGTTAAAAGAAACAAGAAAAGCAAACCAAGAACCCTAGGATCTCCTATGGGTTTCGGCCACTAGAAGTGTAGGGTCAAAGATGATGCTAAAAATCTTTATAATGTTGATTAAGGTTCCCTTATGATGTTTAGAGATTAAATATAATTTTTGGGAATTTTTGGGGTACCCTAGAATACCCTAGGGTTTCGGCCAACATCAAGAACCCATGTGTAGGGTTGGGCTTAAAACCTCAAGTATGTGTTTTATGTATTAACATGATATAAGGGAGATGGAGGGTGTTTATGTGAATGTTTCACATGGCCTAGAGACCCTATAGGTTTCGGCCAAGTACCCTAATAGGGTGGAAAGTTAGGACTTATTTCAAGTAAGGGCCCCAATGGCTCTATGGTAAGGTATGGTTGGTATTTAACAATTGATTTGGGGGTTTTAATGGAATTTTTCCATACCCCCATGGCATTGAAGTTTCGGCCAAGAGTAAGTTTAGGGCTAAAGGATTAGGGTTGGCCTTAAGTATGGAATCAAAGGGTTCCTATGGCCTAGTATATGTGTATGAGATGTTGTTTGGGAAGTTATGTGAAGGTTCATGGACCTAGGGTTCCTTGGGGACTTTCGGCCAAGGACATAACCTAGGGCTAGGGTTGGGTTAAACCTACCAAGATGCTTGTGTATAGGTTACTAAGAGGTATGTTTAAGTAAGATGGAAGAATTTTTTTGTTAACCAAACCATTAGTTTATATGTCATGAATTATATGATTAGGTCATAAATGTTTAAGACATGTGCCATGATCTATGAATGATATGTATGTATGCCATGTTTTATGAATAATATGTATGTATGCCATGTCTTATGAATGATATGAAAGTATGCCATGTTTATGAATAAATTGTATGTATGCCATGCTTTATGAATGATGTGTACATATGCCATGTTTAAGAATGAAGATGATGAATGAAGTTAAAGTTCATGCCTTCAAGGCATAACGATGATGTTAAGTATGATGAAAGTATGATGAATGAATGAATATGCTATGAATGATTATGAATGAAGAAGCATGTGAAAGCATTTTATTTTATTTTATGGGCTTGTACTGGACCTAAGTAAGGTCCACGGTTCTGGACTACCGATGAAGCTGTCCACGGTTCGGGACTACCGATGAAGCTGTCCTTACGGTTCGGGACTACCGATGAAGCTGTCCTTACCCTAGTAGGTCGAGATTAGCTACCTCGTATTTACTTAGGGATGCGCGCATATGATGAATGAATGTGGTACAAGCCAGGGCCCAATGAATGATATGATTATGTTAAATTATTTAAAAGCATGTTTTTAAAGATTAAGCATCCTTATATATATATATATGCAATTGCCACATGCATCCATCCATGTTATGCATTATATTTATGATAAGAATATTATGCAAAGTAAGTTTATGCAAGGTATGTTTATGCAAATGATTTTATGTATGTTTATGCTAATATATGATGCCATGATTTTATTTATGTTCATGCTAGTTTAGGATGCCATGATTTAATTATGTTTATGCTAAGTTAGAATGCCATGATTTTATTTATGTTCATGCTAGTTTAGGATGCCATGATTTATTTATGTTTATGCTACGTTAGAATGTCATGATTTTATTTATGTTCATGCTAGTTTAGGATGCCATGATTTATTTATGTTTATGCTAAGTTAGAATGCCATGATTTTATTTATGTTCGTGCTAGTTTAGGATGCCATGATTTAATTATGTTTAGGCTAAGTTAGAATGCAATTTTTTTATTTATGTCCATGCTTATTTATGATGCCATGATGCAATTAGGTTATGCTAAGTTAGGATGCCACGATTTTATTTATGCCCATGTTAATTTTTGAAGCCATAATTTAAGTAGGTTTGTACTAAGATAGGATGCCATGATTTTATTTAGGTCCATGCTAAGAATGTTTATGAGGTTATGTTGATGATGTTTATGTCTATGCAAAGTATTATGCTATGCTATGAATGTTTACGATGTCGATGTCTATGCCAAGTATTATGTCATGCCATAAAGGTTTTTATGTTTATGTTTATGCCATGCTACGAATGTGATTAAGTTATGTTCATGCCATGACGAATGTATGCTAAGTGATGAAAAGGTTTATGTTCTAAGTAAAGCACTAGGTATGTTAATGTCTTATGTGCTCATGATTAGATGATGAATGGTTTTAGTGAGTAGGAAAGAGTCTTACTAAGCATGTGTGCTTATAGTCTTATTTTCCTTATACCGCAGATCACGTAAGGGGACAGTAAGGAAGCAGCAGGAGGGCATTACAGCATGTGTGTGATAGTGACTTGGCCAAGAGACCATATGTTTGCTCGTCTTATGATAGAACTTTACCTTTACTACTAAGTACTTGAATGTGACTCTATGACATGATGCTACAGTATGACATGATGCTAAAGTATGCCATGATGCTAAATATGATATGATGCTAAGTATAAAGTTAATATGCCAAGTTCCCATGTTATGATGCTAGGAATGGTAGTAAGTGCATGTAGGTGTAAGTTAAAGGTTTCCACTGCATTATGATGTCTACATGCCCTAAGTATGTTAACGTAACACCGCTCTATGAAAAGAAAAAAAAAAGCGGGCGTTACAGGTTGGTATCAGAGCAGTTACCATCTCACTACACACACATCAAGCCCTCTTCCTGCCGCTTCCAAGTAAGTACCTTTACATATCTGATAGTAGTAAGATGTTTTATGATTTTAAGATATGCAAGTATGAACGATAGTTATGATGAAAAGTACCTTAAGATATGTAACGATGAACGATATTTTATCTTCTTTTAGGAATTAAATACTTTAGAGTAATATGGGGGTAGGAATAACAATAACTCATATTATCCATACTTGTCCTTTATGAAGGAAAACATGGCTAGAAGATAGAGTAACAGAATTAATGAGACTACTTCATCGCCTGACCTGACGCTCAATATACCTTATATCATAACCTATCTTAAGTCACATCATAAGACAATCATGTATAAGTATTCTGCCTGATTACATTAGGTCTAAGTTAGTCATAATATAATTAGTCATAAGTGTGACTCAACCTTATGTTCATAAACATGGTATTAATTGAGCACCATCATAATCTTAGTAATTAAGGTGAACCTAGTATATAACCTGTACATTATATGAGTTACCAATCATATAATATAATTATATTATATTATATAAAGCAAATGATAATAATAATATGAGAGTATGTACTAATATAAAATTAGTATAAATATGACTATAATAATTCACCTATCATATAGGTTCTTAATATGAGCCTGCATACAGGTTGACATGTATCATCTCAACCTATAAGTTATCACCTACACATATTATTCCATAAGCAATTATAGGTATTATACCTATAACTTATATGATAAATAACTATAATTTATGATATCATGTATAACCTATAATATAGTCTCATGTAGGGAATTATATGATAGCCTACATACATAGGATTATAACTCTCTCACCTATGTTAGCGTATAGTATTAGTTCCATTATACTAATACTAATATAATTAATGGTATAAGTCATACGGTATAACCTAAAACGATACGCATAGGGTAGTGTTCTACTTACATTAACACTTATTATAGATCATGTGTCCACTATATTTTCATACTAATTATAAATATTAGTATTATCAACGTATGTTTCACTATTATCTTATATATAATATATAAGATTACCTTGAGTTATTTTATGGTAATATAATAAATATGATCTCACTTATCATATAATAACCATTAACTAATATAATTCATAGCTCATGTTCTGAACTAATATTTCAGAACCATACTATTATTAGGTTTACCCATAATTATAATAGGTATATAATTATGATATATGCATATAATTACATCATAGGGCTATTAATGACACTAGCTCAATTATGACAATCATGTATGTCACTTATATCATCAAGGATATAAGTATAAATGACCGTGAATAAAATACACCTAATCTGTATGTCAGATTGGCAATATTATGAGTTCCTTGAATTAAAGAATTAACCCTTATTCGATGCATCCGGGATCCACCAAAATGTATCAAGACCTGAAGGAGAAATTCTGGTGATCCGGTATGAAGGGAGATGTGGCTCAGCATGTTAGTACTTGCATGACTTACCAGCGAGTAAAAGCAGAACACCAGCGACCCGGAGGAGTTCTGCAGCCACTCGCGATTCCGGAGTGGAAATGGGAAGACATCTCTATGGATTTTATTTCGGGGCATCCCAGGACTACGAACGGATATGATGCAATATGGGTAATTGTGGACAGGCTGACAAAGTCTGCTCACTTCTTGGCGATCAAGATGACTTATTCGATTGAGCAACTGGCTCAATTATATGTTAAGGAAGTAATTAGGCTTCATGGAGTTCCCAAGACCATCATCTCTGATAGGGATGGTCGCTTTACTTCGCATTTTTGGGAATGCGTTCAGAAGTCTCTCGGCACTAAATTGCGATTTAGCACCGCCTTTCACCCTCAGACTGATGGGCAAACTGAACGGGTGAATCAAATACTAGAAGATATGTTGAGAGCTCGTGCCCTGGATTTCAAAGGAAGCTGGTGTCGATATCTATGCTTAGCGGAATTCGCGTACAACAATGGCTACCAAGCTACTATTGGAATGACACCTTATGAAGCGTTGTTTGGGAGGAGATGTAGGTCTCCGATCTGTTGGTATGAGGGTGGTGAAAAGAAGGAAATGGGGCTCACAACGGATGTCATAGATAGCACCACCCGAGCTATACAGAATATTCGGCAACGGATAGAAACTGCTCAGAGCCGGCAGAAGAGTTATGTCGATGTCCGGCGTAGACCACTGGAGTTTAATGTTGGAGATTGGGTGTTTCTGAAAGTGGCTCCTATGAAGGGGGTGACAAGATTTGGGAGGAAAGGAAAACTAAGTCCGCGCTATGTCGGGCCATACCTGATTCTGAAAAGAGTCGGTAAAGTGGCATATGAGTTAGAGCTGTCTCCAGAGATGTCAGCTATCCATAATGTATTCCATGTGTCCCTGCTTAAAAAGTGTATCCCAAATATGGACCAAGTGATCGAGCCGCAGACAGTACAAGTGCAAGAGGACCTAAGTTATGAGAGCAGACCCATCCAGATTTTGGATAGGGAGGTTAAGAAGCTAAGGAGTAAGGAGGTACCCTTAGTCAAGGTCCTATGGCAAAGTCAACGTGTAACGCCCCAAAATTTTCCCATATAGAATGTTATGAAATATCATGAAATATTATCATGAAATATTATGGATTCATGAATATGAAATATTAAAAATATTATGAAATAATATTTATGGAATAATATAAAATAATATGAATTCATGAAATATTATTAATATTATGAAATAATATGAATTCAAGAAATATTATTAATATTATGAAATAATATGAATTCATGAAATATTATTAATATTATGAAATTTCATGATAGGCTTGGCTTAATGGGCTTTGATATGGATTAGTGCAAAATGTGATAAAAAGGAGGAAGCAAGGAATGAACCTTGAACCTCCTAGTTGCACTCACCATGTCATAACCAATAAACCAAGCAATGTTTCTTGTAGAGAGAATAAGAAACATTCTTGTTAAATCGAGGGAAACAAAGAGACATGTCTTTTCATGATAAGAGTATAAATAAGAGAGGGGGAAAGGAAGTTACACTTCCTCTTCTTCTTCCCCACTTCACTTTTCGAAAATCAAGAGCCCTCTCTCCCTTTCCATTTTCGAAAAACACCACCCTAGGGTTCTAACCCTAGGGAATTGGAAGGAAGAGGACCCATTGAAGGTTCTTGCCCTCTACTAGGGCCAAGGTTGCTAGAGAAGGTTAACAAGGGAAAAATTCATCTTCTTCTTCTTCAAGGGTACCCTAAGATTTTAGAGAAGAAGAAACTCAAGCGAAAGGATGTAAGTATCCCCTCGCCTGCAGTGTAATTGTTATTGTGTGATAGCCATGCTCTTATTGGTTTCGAAAATGGGTGTTTTCCTTATGTAAGTTTCGGCCAACACCTTGAAGGGAAGCCTTGGTTCTTTCCTTGATACATGAGAAGACCTTGAGACTTAGGGTATACATGTAGGTGGATTTTTCTTCATGATGTTAAATACAAAAACTAGGGTTTTCACCCTTGGTAGGTTTCGGCCAAGGTAAGGGGTTTAAGGGTTTAAAGAGTTGAATTTTCTCTAGGATGTATTTTATGATTAGTGTAATATATGATGGTGTAGACAATGTGTTTGTATAAATGTTTGGCTACAAAAATCCAACTTCTTCCCTACCCTACAAGTTTCGGCCAACCCTAGAGGGATTAGGGTTTAGGGTTACTTTGGGGTTACTTCTTGTTACATGTGTAGACCCCTTGGAACCTAGGGTATATGTGTAGGTTGTATCCTTCAAAATGTGGTGAACAAAACCTAAGGTTTTGTCCTTGTAAGGGTTTCGGCCCAAAGCATGGAAGTAGGGTCAAAGAGGGTTGAATTATCCTAGAATATATTCATGCTTAGTGTATGGTATGATATGGTATCCAAGGTGTTTGTATAATTGTTTGTGTGAATGATCAATGCAAAAGCCCTAATTTTTCCCCACTCTATGATATTCGGCCAACCCCTTAGGATTAGGGTTTGTGAAGGTCAAACTACCCTATGATATATGTTTATGTTTGGGGATGATTATATGTATATGCATGTGGTGTTAAATGGAATGGTTGATTTGAAACCTTAATTGTTAGCATGCTATGATATGTTTATGCATGAGGTGTTTAAATGAGATGTCTGATTAAAATCTTAATTGTTAGCATGCTACCACTTCCTATGATATGAGTATGATCTATGTGACCCAATCTTGTCAGATCTAAAGTATGTTAAGTGGTTGAATTATGATGTATGTATGAGCATGTCTGATAGCCCATGGGGCACCCTTATGAGATTTCATGTGATATGCACGATGAAATGCTAGGAAGGATACTCCACTAAGTTTGGGATTTAGAACACCCTTATGTTGTGAGGTGTGTCCCAATGGGATCAGAAATTGTTGGTGCAGATTGCACCCAAGTCAAACCTGTGTTTTGATATTGGCAAAAGGGTTCAAAAGTTAAGGGTTAATTGGTGTCTAACAAGTTTCTTGAGTGTACAGGAAAAGCCCTAGCGAAGGAATGCTAGGCACTGGCGAAGGACTGCCAGAATGGACAAAGCCCTAGCGAAGGAATGCTAGGCACTGGCGAAGGAATGCCAGAATGGACAAAGCCCTAGCGAAGGAATGCTAGGCACTGGCGAAGGACTGCCAGAATGGACAAAGCCCTAGCGAAGGAATGCTAGGCACTGGCGAAGGACTGCCAGAATGGACAAAGCCCTAGCGAAGGAATGCTAGGCACTGGCGAAGGACTGCCAGAAGTAAAGACCTAGCGAAGGGCTGCTAGGCACCAAGCGAATGGCAGCTTGGCAACTTAAGACCTGGCGAAGGACTGCCGGGAAAAAGTCCAACTGGAGGAGCCGGTTGGCACCAGGTAAATTCTCCCGAGAGGAGTAGGTGAGGACGCGTTCCCTTGAGGGAACATTAGGCGTCGGTTCGACCTACGGCTCCATTTTGGAGACCAAAGTCAGAACCAAGACAGCTGAGGCTGTATAACCTATTATCTTATTGTTTTATTGTGTTTTGGACTAACCCTGGATGCAGGACCGAAGGAACGAGTGTCTGCAGCTCAGAGTGCCTCAAAGGAGTGAGGCAACAGCTGACCAGAGCGCCCGGAGTGTCCCGGGCACCCCCATGGTGAACACAAAACACAACAAGACAAGAAAGACTTCGACAGTACATACCCAGGGCGCCCCCGCTGTCCCGGGCGCCCCCATTGCAAAACAACTCTGCCGCGTCTGCGCTACACGCCCAGGGCGCCCCCGCTGTCCCGGGCGCCCCCAGCCAGATTTACCAAAGAAGGATCAGCGCTGCGGATAAGAGTTGGCCGAGTCAACCAGGGCGCCCCCAGCGTACAGGGCGCCCCAGTCAAGACCTTATCCCGAGGTTCAAAGGATAAGTGGTTGACTACGCTTTGTGTGGATCTGCTGCCACGTGGGGGGGGCGCCCCCGTCGACCAGGGCGCCCCCAGGCCCTATATAAAGGGCCCTCGACCTCCTTCATCAGAACATCAATCACTGCGACACTTCTGCGCTCTTCTGCTTCCGCGACACGCTCCAGAAATCTTCCAACTCGAGCTGACGACGTCCCGCTGCTCCAAAACTTCGATCTACACCGGACGTCGGTAACGAAGAGCTGTATTTAAAGTTTACTAAACTGTTCTTGTTATTATCTTTCTTGTAAACTTTTACGAGCTTATAGAATTGCCTGCAGAAAACGGTCAACGACCGTGGGCCTTGGAGTAGGAGTCGACCCAAGCTCCGAACCAAGTAAAACGACCGTGTTAGCGTTATCTTGCTCTGTTTTATTCCGCTGCGCACTTACTCTTTTTAAATCCGAACGATTTGCGACATTCACCCCCCCTCTCTCGCATTTCTCGATCCAACAGAAACACCTTGAAAAAGTGGGTGTCCCTTGAACAATGGGATCAGAAACAGCCTGAAAAAGTGGGTGTCCCTTGAGCAGTGAAAAATTCGAGTACATCCTTAGCATATATATGTAAAGACATGATAAGTATTTTACTTTCTAGGTTGTGTACCCGACTCGTAAGAGGGGTCGTTAAATCAAATCCGGGGTGCATGTTAACGTAAGGTCATGGCTCTGGTAGGACGTAAGAGGTCCTGCTCTAATGGGATTGGTGGCTCGCTACCCCAACTCATTAGGGAACGCGCATCATGTGGTACACAACTGGGCCCTATATGACATGGATGTATTTTTAAGTAATACCATTATGGAACAGTTTTGAAAAATATTTATTGCATGTGATGGGTATACTTAAAATACTATATGCTGCATGCTTAGAAACTTTGATGTTTAGTATGCTATGATGAACTCATGCTTATGTCTTGTTATGTGTACATGTTGTATGCTTTCGTATGGATTTTGCGAGTAGGACCGGATCCTTACTAAGCTTTTATGCTTACTAGTTATGTGTTGTCTTATGCTGCAGATAAAGGTAAAGAACACTCGAACTAGAGGAAGAGGCAGGAAGGCTGAAGATGTGTGGGGTGGTGGCTCGGGAAAGAATGATTCTATATCTACTTATCATGTTTATGTTTATGTTTAGGTTTCCCTGACAATAAGTATTAGTGATTAAGATTGACATGGCATGATAGTGTTACCTTTGGAAGTCTTTTATATTTGATCATGTTATGAGTTACATTACTGGTAAACTTATCATGTTGTAGAATGACTTTGACAGTTAAACAAGCATGCTTAGTCCTTAGTCCTTGCTTTATTGTTTTAATGCCATGCTAGAAGATAGAAAAAAAAAATATTACTATATGATTGAGTAGTACGTAACCCCGCCCCGAGAGTAGATATAAGGGCGGGCGTTACAGGTTGGTATCAGAGCAGGTTTCCCCTCCACCACACACACATCAAGCTTCATCCTGCCGCTTCCAAGTAAGAGATCCTAACCTCGCTTTACTTTATTTCATGTACAGTAATGATATATATAAAGGTGATTTATGCTGACATAACTAATGAAACTAGTATTACATCTCACATTAGTTTATTTATCACCTCTACGATAGATATGGTTAGAAGACGTAGCAATCGGGGTGATGAGACCGCACCCCCACCTGATATGATGCAAGTGATCACAGATCTGCAGCGTCAGGTCACTGAACAACAGCAGATAATAAACACTCTGATGACCCAGCAGGGGAACACTGCAACCCCGCAGGGAAGTCAGAATGTGATGCCTACTGAGCCTCCAACTGCACAGGCACCCCCGGACATTCCAGTCCGAGGAGTCCGACAGGAGGCCTATCTGATTCAGTGGCAGAGACTGAAGCCGGAAAAGTTCTCGGGCACCTGCGAGCCCTGGGACGCCCAGGCCTGGCTCAAGACAGTAGAGAGCATAGTGGAATTATTAGACTGGCCCGAGCATGAGAAAATTTAATGTGTCTCGTTCTGCCTCACTGGCGACGCCAGGATGTGGTGGGAACGAGTAAAAGCTAGAAGGTCAATGGACCAGATGAAGTGGAAGGACTTCGAGTCCGAATTTCTGACAACACTGCCCTCGGGTGAGGTGATGCCCTCTACCCAAATGCTACGTGCCGCACCAATCAGAATCGCAGATAGGGAACTCCACTGCGATCTGATAGTGCTTGATATGTCAGATTATGATGTGATATTGGGCATGGATTTCTTGAACAAATACGGCGCCTCTATTGAGTGCCGTAAACGAAGGGTTATCTTCCGACCTGAGGCAGAAATTCTATTTGAATTTATCGGAGAGCCGAAGAAGAGAACAAGCAAATTCTTGTCGGCTCTGAAGGCAAGGAAGATGTTAGAAAAAGGATGCTCTGGATTTCTAGCTCATGTGATTGATACCAGTCCTACTGAGGGCTCGAAGCTAGAAGATGTCAAAGTCGTATGCAATTACCCAGAGGTATTTCCCGATGAATTACCAGGGTTAGCACCTGAAAGAGATATAGAATTTGCAATTGAGTTGGTTCCTGGTACTAACCCCATTTCTAAAGCACCGTACCGTATGGCGCCGACGGAATTAAAAGAATTACAGGGACAGTTACAGGAGCTGCTTGACAAGGGACTCATTCGCCCTAGTCATTCTCCCTGGGGAGCTCCCGTACTGTTCGTGAAAAAGAAGGATGGGTCGATGCGAATGTGTATCGACTATCGGGCGCTGAACAACGTGACTATCAAGAACAGGTACCCTCTACCCAGGATAGATGACCTGTTCGATCAACTGAAGGGAGCCACGGTTTTCTCTAAGATTGACCTGAGATCTGGTTATCACCAAGTTAGGGTGAAAAAGGAGGATATACCGAAGACGGCTTTCCGAACCAGATACGGACATTATGAGTTCGTAGTTATGCCATTTGGAGTTACCAATGCGCCAGCTATGTTTATGGATTTAATGAATCGGGTATTCTCGGCATTCCTCGACAGATTTGTGATCGTCTTTATCGACGATATCCTTATATATTCGAGAACTTCCGAAGAACATGCTGAACACCTGAGTATAGTATTACAGATTCTTCAGAAGGAACAACTGTATGCTAAATTTTCCAAATGCGAGTTCTGGATTGATCAAGTATCATTCTTGGGACATGTTATCTCCAAGGAAGGAATAATGGTGGACCTGACTAAAATCGCAGCTGTAAGTAATTGGACTAGACCCAAGAATGCCAGTGAAATCAGAAGTTTCCTCGGGCTAGCCGGCTATTACAGAAAATTCGTAGAGAACTTCTCTCGGATTGCAGCCCCTATGACAGCTCTTACAAAGAAAGACAAGAAATATGTATGGACCGAGGAATGTGAAAAGAGCTTTACTGAACTTAAAAGGAGGCTGACTAGCGCTCCAATATTGACTCTTCCAGAGAGCGATATGGGTTTCGATATGTACAGCGATGCATCCAAACTTGGACTCGGAGCTGTGCTTGTGCAGAATGGGAAGGTGATTGCCTATGCCTCTAGGCAACTGAAGGAACATGAAAGAAACTACCCTACCCATGATTTAGAATTAGCAGCAGTAGTCTTTGCACTGAGAATATGGAGGCACTACCTATATGGAACTCAGTGTAAAGTTTATACAGATCACCAGAGTCTGCGGTATTTCTTCACCCAGAAAGATCTGAATATGAGACAGCGCAGATGGCTCGAATTGGTCAAGGATTATGATTGTGAGATCCTATACCATTCGGGAAAAGCCAACAAGGTAGCCGATGCTCTCAGTAGAAAATCATGTGCTGCTTTAATGTCTTTGTCGACTTTGTCACAACCCTTAGGGGAAGAAATTATGAACTTCGGAATTGAAATGATATCAGGACAATTGTCCACCCTGATGATTGCGCCGACATTGTTCGGCGATATTCTGGAGAAGAAGAATCATGATCCGAGTCTTCAGAGAATCAAGCAAGAGGTTATCGAAGGCAAGGACGATGGATTTCGAATTTTAGACAGCGGAGTCTTATATTTGCGGGATTGATTATGTGTTCCCGACGACTCCGACTTGCGGGCAAGAATCCTAGAAGAAGCTCACGGAACACCTTATGCAATGCATCCTGGGTCTACCAAGATGTATCAAGATCTGGAAAGCAAGTTTTGGTGGTCCGGTATGAAACGGGATGTAGCTCACTATGTCAGTATGTGTTTGACCTGCCAGAGGGTCAAAGCAGAATACCAGAGGCCTGGAGGAGTTTTGCAATCCCTGGCTATTCCCGAGTGGAAATGGGAAGACATCTCCATGGATTTTATCTCTGGGCTTCCTAGAACGACGAACGGATATGATGGCATATGGGTTATTGTGGACAGACTCACCAAGTCTGCCCATTTTCTGGCCATCAGGATGACTTACTCGGTAGAGCAGTTGGCTCAACTGTACGTCAAGGAAATTGTCCGGCTACATGGGGTTCCCAAGACCATTATCTCTGATAGGGATGGTCTATTCACTTCAGATTTTTGGGGACACGTACAGAAGACTCTCGGTACGAAACTGAAATTCAGCACTGCCTTTCACCCCCAGACTGACGGGCAGACTGAAAGAGTAAACCAGATATTAGAGGATATGTTACGAGCTTGTGCCTTGGACTTCAAGGGAAGCTGGTGTCGATACCTGAGCCTGGCAGAGTTTGCTTATAACAACAGTTATCAGGCGACTATCGGGATGGCACCGTATGAAGCTTTGTACGGAAGAAAATGCAGATCTCCTATATGTTGGCTTGAGAGTGGTGAAAAGAAGGAGATGGGACTCCAGACTGATGTTATAGATGAAACCACTCAGGCTATAAAGAATATTCGTCAGAGAATAGAGACTGCTCAGAGTCGGCAGAAAAGCTACGCTGATAAGCGACGCAGACCGCTAGAGTTTGAGGTTGGGGATTCAGTATTCCTGAAAGTGGCCCCTATGAAAGGGGTAATGAGATTCGGGAAGAAAGGGAAGCTGAGTCCGAGATATGTGGGACCGTATCAGATTCTGAGACGGGTAGGCAAAGTGGCCTACGAACTGGAGTTACCGCCAGAAATGTCGGCTATCCACAATGTCTTCCATGTATCAATGCTCAGAAAATGTACCTCTGATGTGAATCAGATGATAGAGCCTCAACCAGTACAAGACCAAGAGAACCTAAGTTCCGAACGCCGGCCTATACAGATCTTAGACCGGGAAGTTAAAAAGCTAAGGAACAAGGAAGTACCCTTAGTAAAGGTTCTGTGGCGGAATGAACAATTCGAAGAAGCCACATGGGAACGAGAGGAGGCAATACGATTAAAGTATCCTGAATTATTTTAAAGTTCGGGACGAACTTCTTATAAGGTATGGAGGATTGTAACGCCCCAAAATTTTCCCATATAGAATGTTATGAAATATCATGAAATATTATCATGAAATATTATGGATTCATGAATATGAAATATTAAAAATATTATGAAATAATATTTATGGAATATTATAAAATAATATGAATTCATGAAATATTATTAATATTATGAAATAATATGAATTCAAGAAATATTATTAATATTATGAAATAATATGAATTCATGAAATATTATTAATATTATGAAATTTCATGATGGGATTGGCTTAATGGGCTTTGATATGGATTAGTGCAAAATGTGATAAAAAGGAGGAAGCAAGGAATGAACCTTGAACCTCCTAGTTGCACTCACCATGTCATAACCAATGAACCAAGCAATGTTTCTTGTAGAGAGAATAAGAAACATTCTTGTTAAATCGAGGGAAACAAAGAGACATGTCTTTTCATGATAAGAGTATAAATAAGAGAGGGGGAAAGGAAGTTACACTTCCTCTTCTTCTTCCCCACTTCACTTTTCGAAAATCAAGAGCCCTCTCTCCCTTTCCATTTTCGAAAAACACCACCCTAGGGTTCTAACCCTAGGGAATTGGAAGGAAGAGGACCCATTGAAGGTTCTTGCCCTCTACTAGGGCCAAGGTTGCTAGAGAAGGTTAACAAGGGAAAAATTCATCTTCTTCTTCTTCAAGGGTACCCTAAGATTTTAGAGAAGAAGAAACTCAAGCGAAAGGATGTAAGTATCCCCTCGCCTGTAGTGTAATTGTTATTGTGTGATAGCCATGCTCTTATTGGTTTCGAAAATGGGTGTTTTCCTTATGTAAGTTTCGGCCAACACCTTGAAGGGAAGCCTTGGTTCTTTCCTTGATACATGAGAAGACCTTGAGACTTAGGGTATACATGTAGGTGGATTTTTCTTCATGATGTTAAATACAAAAACTAGGGTTTTCACCCTTGGTAGGTTTCGGCCAAGGTAAGGGGTTTAAGGGTTTAAAGAGTTGAATTTTCTCTAGGATGTATTTTATGATTAGTGTAATATATGATGGTGTAGACAATGTGTTTGTATAAATGTTTGGCTACAAAAATCCAACTTCTTCCCTACCCTACAAGTTTCGGCCAACCCTAGAGGGATTAGGGTTTAGGGTTACTTTGGGGTTACTTCTTGTTACATGTGTAGACCCCTTGGAACCTAGGGTATATGTGTAGGTTGTATCCTTCAAAATGTGGTGAACAAAACCTAAGGTTTTGTCCTTGTAAGGGTTTCGGCCCAAAGCATGGAAGTAGGGTCAAGGAGGGTTGAATTATCCTAGAATATATTCATGCTTAGTGTATGGTATGATATGGTATCCAAGGTGTTTGTATAATTGTTTGTGTGAATGATCAATGCAAAAGCCCTAATTTTTCCCCACTCTATGATATTCGGCCAACCCCTTAGGATTAGGGTTTGTGAAGGTCAAACTACCCTATGATATATGTTTATGTTTGGGGATGATTATATGTATATGCATGTGGTGTTAAATGGAATGGTTGATTTGAAACCTTAATTGTTAGCATGCTATGATATGTTTATGCATGAGGTGTTTAAATGAGATGTCTGATTAAAATCTTAATTGTTAGCATGCTACCACTTCCTATGATATGAGTATGATCTATGTGACCCAATCTTGTCAGATCTAAAGTATGTTAAGTGGTTGAATTATGATGTATGTATGAGCATGTCTGATAGCCCATGGGGCACCCTTATGAGATTTCATGTGATATGCACGATGAAATGCTAGGAAGGATACTCCACTAAGTTTGGGATTTAGAACACCCTTATGTTGTGAGGTGTGTCCCAATGGGATCAGAAATTGTTGGTGCAGATTGCACCCAAGTCAAACCTGTGTTTTGATATTGGCAAAAGGGTTCAAAAGTTAAGGGTTAATTGGTGTCTAACAAGTTTCTTGAGTGTACAGGAAAAGCCCTAGCGAAGGAATGCTAGGCACTGGCGAAGGACTGCCAGAATGGACAAAGCCCTAGCGAAGGAATGCTAGGCACTGGCGAAGGAATGCCAGAATGGACAAAGCCCTAGCGAAGGAATGCTAGGCACTGGCGAAGGACTGCCAGAATGGACAAAGCCCTAGCGAAGGAATGCTAGGCACTGGCGAAGGACTGCCAGAATGGACAAAGCCCTAGCGAAGGAATGCTAGGCACTGGCGAAGGACTGCCAGAAGTAAAGACCTAGCGAAGGGCTGCTAGGCACCAAGCGAATGGCAGCTTGGCAACTTAAGACCTGGCGAAGGACTGCCGGGAAAAAGTCCAACTGGAGGAGCCGGTTGGCACCAGGTAAATTCTCCCGAGAGGAGTAGGTGAGGACGCGTTCCCCTTGAGGGAACATTAGGCGTCGGTTCGACCTACGGCTCCATTTTGGAGACCAAAGTCAGAACCAAGACAGCTGAGGCTGTATAACCTATTATCTTATTGTTTTATTGTGTTTTGGACTAACCCTGGATGCAGGACCGAAGGAACGAGTGTCTGCAGCTCAGAGTGCCTCAAAGGAGTGAGGCAACAGCTGACCAGAGCGCCCGGAGTGTCCCGGGCACCCCCATGGTGAACACAAAACACAACAAGACAAGAAAGACTTCGACAGTACATACCCAGGGCGCCCCCGCTGTCCCGGGCGCCCCCATTGCAAAACAACTCTGCCGCGTCTGCGCTACACGCCCAGGGCGCCCCCGCTGTCCCGGGCGCCCCCAGCCAGATTTACCAAAGAAGGATCAGCGCTGCGGATAAGAGTTGGCCGAGTCAACCAGGGCGCCCCCAGCGTACAGGGCGCCCCAGTCAAGACCTTATCCCGAGGTTCAAAGGATAAGTGGTTGACTACGCTTTGTGTGGATCTGCTGCCACGTGGGGGGGGCGCCCCCGTCGACCAGGGCGCCCCCAGGCCCTATATAAAGGGCCCTCGACCTCCTTCATCAGAACATCAATCACTGCGACACTTCTGCGCTCTTCTGCTTCCGCGACACGCTCCAGAAATCTTCCAACTCGAGCTGACGACGTCCCGCTGCTCCAAAACTTCGATCTACACCGGACGTCGGTAACGAAGAGCTGTATTTAAAGTTTACTAAACTGTTCTTGTTATTATCTTTCTTGTAAACTTTTACGAGCTTATAGAATTGCCTGCAGAAAACGGTCAACGACCGTGGGCCTTGGAGTAGGAGTCGACCCAAGCTCCGAACCAAGTAAAACGACCGTGTTAGCGTTATCTTGCTCTGTTTTATTCCGCTGCGCACTTACTCTTTTTAAATCCGAACGATTGCGACATTCACCCCCCCCTCTCTCGCATTTCTCGATCCAACAGAAACACCTTGAAAAAGTGGGTGTCCCTTGAACAATGGGATCAGAAACAGCCTGAAAAAGTGGGTGTCCCTTGAGCAGTGAAAAATTCGAGTACATCCTTAGCATATATATGTAAAGACATGATAAGTATTTTACTTTCTAGGTTGTGTACCCGACTCGTAAGAGGGGTCGTTAAATCAAATCCGGGGTGCATGTTAACGTAAGGTCATGGCTCTGGTAGGACGTAAGAGGTCCTGCTCTAATGGGATTGGTGGCTCGCTACCCCAACTCATTAGGGAACGCGCATCATGTGGTACACAACTGGGCCCTATATGACATGGATGTATTTTTAAGTAATACCATTATGGAACAGTTTTGAAAAATATTTATTGCATGTGATGGGTATACTTAAAATACTATATGCTGCATGCTTAGAAACTTTGATGTTTAGTATGCTATGATGAACTCATGCTTATGTCTTGTTATGTGTACATGTTGTATGCTTTCGTATGGATTTTGCGAGTAGGACCGGATCCTTACTAAGCTTTTATGCTTACTAGTTATGTGTTGTCTTATGCTGCAGATAAAGGTAAAGAACACTCGAACTAGAGGAAGAGGCAGGAGGCTGAAGATGTGTGGGGTGGTGGCTCGGGAAAGAATGATTCTATATCTACTTATCATGTTTATGTTTATGTTTAGGTTTCCCTGACAATAAGTATTAGTGATTAAGATTGACATGGCATGATAGTGTTACCTTTGGAAGTCTTTTATATTTGATCATGTTATGAGTTACATTACTGGTAAACTTATCATGTTGTAGAATGACTTTGACAGTTAAACAAGCATGCTTAGTCCTTAGTCCTTGCTTTATTGTTTTAATGCCATGCTAGAAGATAGAAAAAAAAAATATTACTATATGATTGAGTAGTACGTAACCCCGCCCCGAGAGTAGATATAAGGGCGGGCGTTACACAACGGTTCGAGGAAGCTACCTGGGAACGCGAGGACGAGATGAGGCGCAAGTACCACGAGTTGTTCTAAGTTCAAGGATGAACTTTCACGAGGTATGGGGGATTGTAACGACCCGGAAAATTCTCTTAATATTTCCTTAAAATATTAAGCATGTCTAGATAATTTTCTGAGGAACCTAGAAATATTAATGCGAACTTTGGCCTAGAAAATCCATGTTTTCTCATTTAAATTGGGAAAAAGGGCACTAATGGGCCTTATATGGGCTTTTTAGTACCATAATTATTGGTGGATTTTAGGTGAAAATTTATATAAATATAAAGGGATTTTAATGAGAAATATTAACATAATTATGGGGGAATTTTTAAGGGATTTTCGAAAATACTAGGAAAATAAAAGAAAATAAGTGGGAAAAAAATTGTGCATCTACTAAGGATTGAACCTTGGACCTCTTGTACAACCATGTATGCTCTAACCAACTCACCTAGCAAGGGATTGTTATGAGGGAATGAAATGGATATTGGTTATGGCTTAGAAGAAGATGAAGGGTCATGGAGAGACTCTTCATTTACCTCCTTAATGGGTTATAAAGAGGGGGGTTTGGGAGTTACCTCTTCCTTTCATCACTTTGCATTTTCTTCCTCCTCCTTCCCTCATCCTAGCCGAACACCCTAAGGGGGTTTTCCCTTGGAAAAGCTTCACAAGAGGGTCTCATCTCCAATATCTAAAGGCTTCCCAAGGTTTCAAGGGCTAGAGGTGACTTAAGGTCCAAGGAGTTCTTTTGATTCTCTATAATCAAGGTGGAAAAAAA
>JAGFNQ010000263.1:0-33912 GCA_024364735.1 Boesenbergia rotunda | reverse complement strand
TAGCTACCTCGTATTTACTTAGGGATGCGCGCATATGATGAATGAATGTGGTACAAGCCAGGGCCCAATGAATGTTATGAGTATGTTAAAGTATTTAAAAGCATGTTTTTAAAAATTAAGCATCCTTATATATATATATATGCAATTGCCACATGCATCCATCCATGTTATGCATTATAATTATGATAAGAATATTATGCAAAGTAAGTTTACGCAAGGTATGTTTATGCCATGATTTCATTTATGTTTATGCTAAGTTAGAATGTCATGATTTTATTTACGTTCATGCTAGTTTAGGATGCCATGATTTAATTATGTTTATGCTAAGTTAGAATGCCATGATTTTATTTACGTTCATGCTAGTTTAGGATGCCATGATTTAATTATGTTTATGCTAAGTTAGAATGCCATGATTTTATTTATGTTCATGCTAGTTTAGGATGCCATGATTTAATTATGTTTATGCTAAGTTAGAATGCCATGATTTTATTTATGTTCATGCTAGTTTAGGATGTCATGATTTAATTATGTTTATGCTAAGTTAGAATGCCATGATTTTATTTATGTTCATGCTGGTTTAGGATGCCATGACTTAATTATGTTTATGCTAAGTTAGGATGTCATGATTTTATTTATGTCCATACTAATTTATGATGCCATGATTTAATTATGTTATGCTAAGTTAGGATGCCATGATTCTATTTATGCCCATGCTAATTTTTGAAGCCATGATTTAATTAGGTTTGTGCTAAGTTAGGACGCCATGATTTTATTTAGGTTCATGCTAAGAATGTTTGTGAGGTTATGTTTATTATGTTATGTCTATGCCAAGTATTATGTCATGCTATGAATGGTTACGATGTTTATGTCTATGCCAAGTATTATGCTATGCCATGAATATTTTTATGGTTATGTTTATGCCATGCTACGAATGTGATTAAGCTATGTTCATGATATGTCGAATGTATGCTAAGTGATGATAAGGCTTATGTTCTAAGTAAAGCACTAATTATGTTAATGTTTCATGTGCTCATGATTAAGTGATGAATGGTTTTAGTGAGTAGGAAAGAGTCTTACTAAGCCTGTGTGCTTATAGTTTTATTTCCTTATACCGCAGATTATGCAAGGGGACAGTAAGGAAGCAGCAGGAGGGCCTTAAAGCATGTGTGTGATAGTGACTTGGCCAAGGAGCAATATGTTTGCTCGTCTTATGATAGAACTTTACCTTTACTATTATGTGCTTGAATATGACTCTATGACATGATGCTAAGGATGACATGATGCCAAGTATGACATGATGCTAAACATGACACCATGCTAAGTATGACATGATATGATGCTAAGTATAAAGTTAATATGCCAAGTTCCCATGTTATGATGTTAGGAATGGTAGTAAGTGCATGTAGGTGCAAGTTAAAGGTTTCCGCTGCATTATGATGTCTACATGCCCTAAGTATGTTAACGTAACGCCGCTTTATGAAAAAAAAAGCAGGCGTTACAATCTTAATACTTTTGCCAAGTTGTTTCTCTACTTCACTTCTGAACTCTTTGAACTTCTCAAAAGCTTCAGATTTGTGTTTCATTAAGAACACATACCCGAATCATGAGTGATCATCGATAAAGGTAATGAAGTAGCTACAGTCTCCTTGTGCAAGAGTTGACATTGGTCCACATACATCAGTATGTATTAGACCAAGCAATTCTCCCATTGGTTTACCTTTTCCGGAAAAGGGTAATTTGGCCATCTTGCCTTTTAAGCATGATTCGCATGTATCAAATGAGCCGGGTTTAAATGATTCCAAAATTCCACATCAGTGTAATTTGGTCATGCGTTTCTTGCTTATATGGCCAAGACGACAATGCTACATATAGGAGTCTATTTGATTATCTATTCGAGCACGTTTGTTGCTAACTTCGATATTGAAAACATCACCGGATAAATCTAACATGTAGATACCATTGTATAATGTTCCGGTCCCATAAAGAACACCATTTAAAGTTATGTAACAACAATTGTTACTAAAAGTTAAATGGTAATCCTTTTCATTCAAGCATGAAATAGATACAATGTTCTTTATTAACGAAGGAGCAAAATAACAATTATCCAATTCTAAGACAAGTCCAGTAGGGGGCTTTAGCAAATATGTTCCGATGGCAATAGCAGCAATCTTTGCTCCATTTCCAACTCGCAAATTCGTTTCTCCCTTGACGAGTCTTCTTCTATTCCTTAGCCCCTGTATGTCATTACATATATGTGAGCTACACCCAGTATCAAGTACCCAGGTGTACGAGGAAATAGAGTGACATTCAATAACGAAGATGCCTGAAGAGGATGGGGCATCGGATGCCTTCTTCTTCAAGGACTCAAGATAAACCTTACAGTTTCTTCGCTAGTGGCCCTCCTTGCCACAATGATGGCAAGTGCCTTTTGGTGCTTTTTCAATCCTTTTGTCCTTAGTTAACTTATTGGTGTCCAAAATGGAACGCAAATTCAGAGAAGACATGATCAAGTGATTATCCTAGAAATACAAATTGAGCTTATGTGAGAAGAATGATAAAGAATGCATCAACATACATTAATTAAATCCTATTTATTTTTTGAATTGAATAACCCTTTTTATCAATTCGGGAGATCGTAAGAACATCTCCAAATAGGTTGATATCCAACCATAGATAAGAACAACCATATCTGTGGCCATCAAGTTATTCTTAGCTATGAAGGTAGGTAATTATACCGATTACATATTACATATATGTAACTATCACATTATGCTATCAACTAATTGAATGTTTGCATAAATCATTGGGTTGTTAACTCATTAACAAGTATGCAACAATATACATAGCACCCAACTGCACCTCTCTTTACATCGACCTTGGCTGTGGCACAACAAATCGATGCTCCAAGCTTAAGGCTGACCCATTAATCAAGAAATAGTTTTAATATGGTTGGAGCTCATTCAACCGTTTAGTCAAGCTTGGATGTGTCCAACAACCAAAACTAAGGATTGACCTCTGACTCCAACTATATTAATCATAAACTAATTCCATGGTTTGAACATGTCGAGGCTCAAGCCGGGCATGGATGTGTCCATCAACCCAAACGAGAAACAAAACTCCGATTCTAACCATATTAATGGAAGGTGTTGGCCTTAATATTTTATAAGGGGTTTTGGGTCTCATCCTTTTCTTTTAAGCACATTCATGACATATAATTATGTTATGTTCTAACGATTTCCTTAATAAAGTATGTATGTGACTTAATTTATCAAGTCTCATTAATTGAATTAGGAACCGGATTTCCTAATTCTAATTTCACACTTTATTCAAGGAATTGTTTTGGGAAACAATTTCCTAAATTGTCATAATCAATTTCGGAAAATAATATGTTTAAGACTTTGATTTCTCTAAATCAAATCTTATTAAATTAAGAGACAGATTCCCTTAATTCAACCACATATTATTTTCATGAAAATCTTATTTAAGGAAATACACTCTATAGGAAACAATTTTCCTAATTAATTTTGGAGACAATAATATGTAAGAGCATCACCTCATAAATCAAATAAGGAAATTATCGTTTGAGAATCACCTCAAAAATTTCCAAGATTTGATCACATATTTTATTTATGGAAAATTAATATCAATAAATAACTTAATTTGGATGGCTCCCCGAGGCTCAATCCAAAATAAGAATTTATTGATAATATATTTGGACGGCTCCCCGAGGCTCAATCCAAATTAAACATTTGACAATTTAAATTAAATTTAGGAAATTTAATTATAACAACTAACTTTAAATTGGACGGCTCCCCGAGGCTCAATCCAAAATAAAGAATTTTGTAAATAATTTAATTTCCAATTATGAATTTAAATGTCAATTAATATTCCATAATTTGTCTAGACTTTCTTGAAAGAAAGTGCCCAAAATTGCGAGCTTTCCATAAATGGAAAGTTTCCAATAATAAAAATTTCAGAATAATTGTAAGTTTCTGGTACAAAGAAAACTTACGTAATTCCAAAATTGGAAATTTTCTAAAATAGGAAATTTCCAAAATTAGAAAGTTTCCAAAAATGAAAAGCTTTTACAATTATCATAAAATTTCAGTAATAGGGATATTTCAAAAGTTTGCGAAATTTCATGAGGATTTCCAAACTTTGAAATTCCTAAATCTAAAATTTACCATAATTGGAAAGTTTCCATAATTGAAAAATTTTCCAAAATTGAGATCATGACAAAGTTTTCCGCAAAACAATTATATGATTATGTCAAACACTAACCGGCTCTGATATGTTGGGACCGGGTGCATGTTGACATGGATGCGGATTCGTAATTTTAAAATTAATTACGTGCAGCGGAAGATTTAGCATAAATAATTTCTCAAATTATTTAACCACACATCTAGCATGCAACCTTATGTTGTGTAGATATGATCATATATTTAAAATTTTACAGAAATGTAAACTAATTTACTTGTTACCTCATGTAACTCGAAGAAAGGGACGAGATCCAACCGTAAGCGTCCCTTAGAAGCTCCGCCTCTATTCGCGTCCACGCCGAGTTTTCTTCGGGATGACTTCGCAAAGCCACGAGTTTTGTGCCGACAAGAATTACTAGATTCTCCAAAGGCACGACAAGAATACCAAGAGAGAGATGGAAAGACTAACCACCAAGAGAAGAACGGAATCAAGATTCCGGAAAGAAGGAAGGAGTTGCGCCCACTTCTTCTTCTTGCGGCAGCTCCTTGGTGGCCAAAGGTGGCTGATCGCCGGAGCTTGGACGCTGGAGAAGGAGGCCGGTGGTGGTTGTAGCTCACGGCAGCAAGGGCCACCTCTAGGGCCGGCGACACTAGAGAAGGGAGAGGGAGAGAAGGAGAGAGAGAGAGGGCTTATTCCTAGATCTCTTAGATTGATTTCCAAGCCTTGCCTTGGTTCCTTTATATAGTGGCCTCTCAACCGCCAAGTCTCCTTTTTATGGAATAAATTTTTCATAAGAAATTTTCATATAAATTTTTCTATGATTTATTCCATCATTCCAAGCTTTTATCATAATTTAATTTATGATAAAAAATCAACCATGTCTCCCTTTTCTTATGGAATAAATTTTCACAAGAAATTTATTATATAAATTTTTCTTATCATGGAAAATCAATTCATAATTGATTTTATAAAATAAAATAAACTATTCAAAGTTTATTTTAATTTCCATAAAAATAATAAACCAAACCTCGGTTTATAAAATTTACATTATCCATAATTTATAAAACAAACCACACTTGGTTTATTTTATAACTTGAACCAAACAATTTGGTTCTCCCCTTTTTTGTTGTGGCCGGCCAAGCAAAGAGGGTGGGCTGGCCACACCCAAGCCTCGATCCAATGAATTAAACTCATTTAATTCATTTATTAAGTCTTCAAAAGACTTAGTCATTTTACGCTTCCGATGCGTCTCTGAAAAGTTTAGATTCGACTTATCTCTCTTGATCAGAAAATCTAATTTTCAACTCGTTTTAAATCCCTCGGATTACTCGTAGTGCGTGTGACTAAATAGGCTTTTGATTTATGTTGGCCGTCTATAATTAACCAATTATGGAATGATCATGAGTGGCACCTAGTAGTACATAATGATCCCCAATTAATCGAAAGATCAACGGTTGACCTCAGAAATGATTCTGAAACCCTTCAGCAGCTATAATCAATCGTGCCTCATTCCCTTCACCATCTTATACCCACTGGGTTCAGGACATGGTCTATGTGTGTCAGTCCCCACTAGGCTGACTACGTCACACCTAGCCCAAGTAACATTTTCTCGTCCTACGGATTCTAATTACTCTCATGTATCTAAGAGATCCATACTCTGAACATGTCATGCTCTGGCCAGAGGCTTTGAGTAACAATCCGACGACAGGCCTTGGGTATATATCTCCTCGCAAGGAGTGGTGAATCATTTGTAGGCTGTTCAAACATCTTCGGGCACTTTGGCTTATACCCAATCATCCTGGGTCCACACATCCTTGGAGATGCTTGCTTAAGATGTCAAAGTATAAGCCTTCATGACCAAGATGACTTGAACACCGCAAGTCAAAGGAGCATCGCACTTAAGCTGCAGTAAGAACTTCACTGACATGTCTATATGTAGACTACCATATGAAGTTTTACAGCCAGTCACTCCAATGAACTAGTTCCCTTAACTAGCATTCATGTTTATCTCCGGACATCCCAATGTCACCAGCCAGTGAGAATCGGCTGATTAGAGAATAACCCATGCTAGTCTCAACAGAATTGATAGTGTCCGTATCTATCAATTCATCGACTAGGGACAATTTTAATACTTCACAATTGCACATGTAGAGATAATCACTAGTTGTGAATTCATTACAAATTTTCTCATGCTGTGAATTGTATTGCGGACATTCAGTAAATGAGTTTAAGATCTCAATCAAATACACATACATGTATACTCAAATAGTGAATATTCATTTATTAAAATAAATGATTACAATCATAAGGCGATTGCCTTAGGACACTTCTCTCATATTACTAACAAACTCTCACTTAGCCTAATGCTAATCGCTACGGTATCCAATACCACAGGCTCTAACATGACCCTCAAACTTACTTTGAGGCAAGGTCTTAGTTAAAGGATCCGCTAAATTCCTTTCAGTGAGAATTTTCTCAATTTGTATATCATTCCTACTTATAATCTCTCTGATCAGATGATAGCGGCGAAGCACATGTTTGGATCGTTGATGAGACCTTGGTTCCATCGCTTGTGCAATAGCTCCATTGTTGTCGCAATTAACCGGTATTGCTTCATCAATGGTTGGAACCACACCAAGTTCTGAGACAAACTTCTTGATCCAGACTGCTTCCTTTGCTGCTTCCGAAGCTGTAATATATTCCGCTTCCGTGGTAGAATCCGCTACGGTGTCTTGTTTGGAACTCTTCCAACTTATTGCGCCTCCATTCAAAATAAATACGTATCCAGACTGAGATTTGGAGTCATCCTTATCTGTCTAGATACTAGCATCTGTATACCCACGTATTACCATATCACCTTCTCCATATATTAGGAACACATCCTTAGTTCTTCTTATGTACTTAAGGATTGTCTTGACAGCCGCCCAATGATCCATTCCTGTATCAGACTGGTATCTGCTTGTGACGCTCAGAGCATACGATACATCGGGCTTAGTACATAACAAAGCATACATGATAGATCCTATCGCGGATGCATAAGGAATCTTATTCATGCAAATCCTCTCGTCTTCTGTGCGCGGACATATAGACTTTGAAAGGTTGATCCCATGCCTGATGGGAAGGTAACCCTTCTTGGATCCCGACATCAAATGAGAGAATGTTGGATTTCTGAAAAACTACTCAGCAAGCTGATTTCAGGCGTGCCAGTCGAATGCCCCTGGGGCAGTCGACTGATACTCTGTCAGTCTGATTTTTCAACTTCTGAGCCGAGTTTCAGAAACCTCCAATAAAATCCAGAAAATTCCAAAAATTGTAAAAATTTGCAGGCATGTTTGAAATAATATACTCTATCAAGGAAAAATATCAGTTCATGAAAAATTTCAAACATGCTTGACTTTTGACTAAAGTTCAAAATTCTTGAAAACCACTAAGTTTGTATCAATTTTTCAACCTAGTTTTGCAATCATATATCTTCTAAGCTTATGACAAAATATATAAGACACAAAATGATTTTCAAATATTTAAAATGTCCAACCATGATCTTTGGGCAAAGTATCCATTAATTAAATACTTGCTTTCCCTATGGTTGGTCTATTTTCAATAATTTTGATACATTTAATGATTCAACACTATGCCACAAGCACAAGTGAACCAATTATATCATCCTAATGGATCAAGCACACTTTCCTATTGTGTTACTCCAAAGTTCATCCTATACCTCTACAAAACACATTCCAAGGCCTCTTCTTAATGATGTAAACTCCGATTCGGGAAGAGGCTTGGTAAAAATATCGGCAATGTTTGACTTTGACTCAACATAGTGTAATTCTATGTCTCCCCTTGCCACATGGTCCCTAATGAAGTGATGCTTCACTTCAATGTATTTTATTCTAGAATGGTGAACCGGATTCTTGGTCAAATTGATTGTACTTACATTATCACACAAGACTTTGACCTTGGAATAATATAACTCATAATCTTCTAAAGTGTGCATGATCCAAAGTAGTTGGGAAACACAACCACCCATTGCCACATATTCGGCTTCCGTTGTTGATAGGGCAACACATGGTTATTTCCTACTACTCCAACTAACTAAGGAAGACCTAAGGAATTGACACCCTCCACTAGTACTCTTCCTATCTAATTTACATCCCGCATAGTCTGAGTCAGTGTATCCAATAAGATCAACATTTAAGGTTCTAGGATACCAAAGCCCGATATTGAGGGTACCTTTAACATACCTTAGGATCCTCTTAACTACCACCAAATGGGACTCTTTGGAACATGATTTGTACCTTGCACACACACCTACCGCAAAAAGTATATCGGGTCTACTAACGGTTAGGTACAATAGACTACTAATCATGCTTCTATATTGCTTTGAGTCTACCATTTTCCCTTCAACATCACTATCCATTTTCACATTTATTCCTATAGGGGTAGATGCTACCTTAGCATTTTCTAGGCCAAATTTCTTTAGCATTTCCCTAGCATATTTAGTTTGAAATACATGTGTCCCTTCATTTGCTTGCTTAACTTGAAGTCCTAAAAAGAAAGTTAACTCTCCTACAAGACTCATCTCAAATTCATCTTCCATACACTTGATGAATTCATGTAGAAAGTCACTATTTGTTGACCCAAAGATAATATCATCGACATATACTTGGGCAACAAATATGTCCTTATCCTTAGATTTTAAGAACAAAGTCGAGTCAATTGTTCCTCTCCTAAAACCCTTAGACACTAGGAATGAAGAAAGTCTTTCATACCAAGCCCGGGGAGCTTGTTTCAATCCATACAAGGCTTTTCTCAATTTATAAACATGTCTAGGATAATTTGGGTCTTCAAACCCAGGGGGTTGTTCTACATAGACCTCTTCCTTAGTGACCCCATTAAGGAATGCTGACTTCACATCCATTTGATGAAGTGTGAAACCCATGTGAGCGGCATAGGCTAGTAGAATTCTAATGGACTCTAATCTAGCTACGGGGGCATAGGTCTCATCATAGTCTAATCTCTCAACTTGGTTAAACCCCCTAGCTACCAATCTAGCCTTATTTCTAGTAATTTTGCCTTGATCATCTAGCTTGCTCCTAAAGACCCATCTAGTGGTTACAATGGTGAAATCATTGGGCCTAGGAACCAACTCCCAAACTTCACTTCTTTCAAATTGATTTAGCTCCTCTTGCATGGCTAGGACCCAATCTACATCACCTAATGTCTCATCAATTGACTTAGGTTCTAATTGAGAGATTAAGGCAATTTGACTACTTTGGTCTCTAAAATAGGACCTAGTCCTTACTCCTTGAGTGACATCACCCACTATTTGGTCAATGGGGTAATCCTGATGATGTCTCAAGGGCCTAGAGGTTATAGGTTCATTGATTACATTATCCTTATCCTCTAGGGTGCTTCTCCCTCCCCCTTGATCATTGCCCTCCAAATGTAAGTCTTGGATTCTTTGGGCAAGGGGTTGACTTTCCTCTATGTCCTTATCAATTGATGCTTTCCTAGGGTAAGTGTTGGTAGATTCATCAAAGTCAACATTGGAGGACTCCTCAATTACCTTGGTTCTTTTGTTGTAGACCCTATAGCCCCTACTAGTGGATGAATAACCAACTAAAATTCCCTCATCGGCTTTAGATTCAAACTTCCTTAGGTCATCCTTGGTGTTCAAAATGTCCACTTTACACCCAAAGACCCTAAAGTAATGGACTTGTGAAATTCTCCCATTCCACAACTCAAATGGGGTTTTGCCTAAGAACCTATGTACTAAAATCCGATTTTGAATGTAACAAGCGGTATTTACCGCTTCGACCCAAAAATAGCTAGGAAGGGAATATGCATTAAGAATAGTCCTAGCAGCTTCTTGTAGGGCTCTATTTCTCCTCTCTACTATCCCATTTTGTTGAGGAGTCCTTGGGCATGAAAATTCATGCTTATACCCATTTTCTACACAAAATTGTGAGAAGTTTGAGTTTTGGAACTCCCCACCATGGTCACTCCTAATTCGGTTAATCTTTAGATGTTTTTCATTCTCAACCCTCTTACTAAACCCTATAAAGATTTCTATGGTATCATCCTTATGTTTCATAAAGAGCACCTAAGTAAATCTAGAAAAATCGTCTACAATAACTAAACAATATTTACTCTCTACTAGTGAGGGAGTACTATGGCAATCAAAAAGGTCAATATGCAAAAGCTCTAAAGGTAAAGTAGTGCTAGTTAGGGTTTTACCTTTGTGTAATGATTTTGATTGCTTACCCTCTTGGCATGCATCACACATTTTGGTTTTCTCATACTTGATTATAGGGAGCCCCTTCACCAACTCTTCCTTGGTCACTCTTGCAATGCTCCTCATGTTGACGTGCCCAAGTCTTCGGTGCCACAACCACCCTTCTTCTTCTTTAGACATGAGACACTTAGACAAATTGTTAGAAGCATAAACAAGATCAAGATAGTAAAGGTTGACCTCTCTATACCCTTCTAGTATGACATTTTCTGACCCATTTTGTTTAATTAGACATTTCTTAGAAAGAAATTCAACCCTATAACACGCATCACACAATTGATTTACACTAAGTAAATTAAATTTCATGTATTTAATTAAAAGTACTTTGTGGATAGAGATTGTAGGAGATACCTCAATAGTACCCCTACCAATTATCTTGAGTTTCCCACTATTTCCAAAGGAAACCGTCCCTTCTCTTAAGTAGCTAATAGTGGTGAACTTGCTCACATCTCCGGTCATATGTCTTGAGCACCCATTATCTACTATCCACATGTTTGAGGCCTCCTTCACCTTCACCAATACAACATGGAAAACACACTCTTTTGGTACCCAAATTTTTGTTCCACAAGCATCATTTAAAAATTTCTTTGGTACCCAAGCCTTCTTGATGTTTCCCTTAACCTCTTGTCTCCTAGATGCACCATTTCTATCCATAAGTGAGACAAAGGCTACTTCCTTGGTCTTTGGCCTATATCCTAACCCGGCCTTGTTATAGACGACTCTTTGACTGTTTATTATCATGTCAAGGTTACTAGAGCCGACTTGGAACTTTCTAAGTGCCTTGGTTAGGTCTTCTACCTTTTTCCTTAGTTCCTTATTTTCATTTTCAAAACATGAATCATGTGACATGGTAGAACAAGCATGCAAATCTTCCGTAAGTTTTGTAGATTCTACTCTAAGCATGACAATTTCATCTTTTAGGTCCTTAATTTTTCTTTTAGCTTTAGCTAAATCCATGTTGGTACTAGAAATAATCTTTACCAAAGTAGAAGAGAATAAGCTATATACCTCACTTACCGAAGCTTCTAACTCGGATGATGATGAGCCACTTTCTTCTTCACTGCTTGAACTTCTCTCATCATCAAACGACTCCAAATGGTCCACTCACATAAGTGCGAAGTGGGACACATGCTCCTCTTCTTCCTCCGAGGATGATGGATCATCCCAAGTCGCCTTGAGGTTGGTGGCACACTTCTCCTTTCCTTTTGACCTCTTCTTGTCACCTCTCTTCTTCTCCTCCTTCTTTTCTTCTCTTCTCTTTAGTTGGGGGCACTCATTCTTCATATGCCCCTCTTGGTGACAGTTGTAGCATATTATGTCTTTTGCTTTGCCCTTGCCCTTTGATCCTTTCCTAGCATAAGACTTGTTAGAAAAACTTTTAAATGCCCTACGCATTTTTCTTACCATGAAGGCCTCTTGGTCGGTATCCATAGAGGCACTAGACTCCTCTGATTCGGATGATGAGGAGTAGATCACCTTCTTCTTCTCCTTCTTCTTCTTCTTCTCCTTTTCTGCAATGAAAGCTATACCTTTCTCTTTGGAAGAAACATTAGCTTGCTCATGCAATTCAAACTCACAAAATAAATCATCTAACTTGACTATTGAAAGATCCCTTGACACTTTGTAGGCATCAACCATTGATGCCCACAAGGTTGTTCTCGGGAAGGATTGTAAAACGTACCTTATGAGATCCCGGTTTTCAACTTTCTCCCCAATCATATGCAGTTCGTTGATAATCTCTTTTACTCTTCCATGTAACTGGCTAACCGTCTCGTTGGTCTTCATGGATAGAGATTGGAGTTGGCAAACTAGTAGATCCTTCTTTGCTCGACTTGACTCGTTGGACCCTTCATTGAGTTTAACGAGTTTCTCCCTTAATTCTTTGGCGCTCTTGAATAGCCTCACCTTGTTGAGTTGTTCCTTTGATAGTCCGTACTGAAGCGTGGTGGTAGCCTTCGCATTTGCTTGCGCCTTCTTCATGACATCCTTGGACCAATTCCTCATTGGTGGTGGATCTCCTCTTTCGTCGATGGGTGCAACAAATCCATCTGCAACACATATCCAGTTTTCAATATCATTCATCAAGTAGTATTGCATTCTACCTTTCCAGTATGCGAAGTCATTCCCGTCGAAGAATGGAGGCTTTGCAGTGTTGTACCCCTCTTGAAACACCATTTCCTTTACTTCGGTCGACAGTGAGTTCTCCCGAAGCGAACCGGCTTTGATACCAATTGTACGATCGCGTGCATCGCTAGAGGGGGGGGGGTGAATAACACTTTTTTGTCATTTTCTCTACAAAGATGTTAGCGCAATACAAACAAGATATATGAAAAATAAAAAGCAATGCTAACACAGGAATTTACCTTGCTATCCACCCCAAAAGGTAACTAATCCAAGGATCCACGCGGTTGCACACTCTCCACTATGAAATCCTCCTTCAAAGGTGGAAAAACCATTACAAGCATTGTCTTCTTCCTCTTTACAAGTTGCTATGAAGAGCAAGAGGAAGATTTGAGGACTTTTTGCATGAGTAACACTTCGTTACAGTAAAAAATCATACCCAAGTCGTGCCAAAAAGTCCCCTTTATATAAGAGAATATGACAACTTCGCAAGCTGTCCAGCCCCACACCAGTCGACTGCCCCTGGGACAGTCGACTGGCCTAGCATTAATTGTTAGCCAACAGCTAGTTTTCGGGGATGACCAGTCGACTGCCCCTGGGGCAGTCGACTGGTCCAAGGCTGAAAACTTTCTGTGAGTTTTCACAGTCGACTGCCCTTTGGCCAGTCGACTGCCCAACCTCTCCACTCACTTACAGCCACTCCGAACACTCTCCTTCACGTGTGTCTTCAGGTCTGTTCCCTTGGCTTGCCCCTTGAAGTCTTCTTCCTTTGGCTATCGTCCCTCGGATGCACACACAAGCCTTCCCTTGGCTTGCCTCCATGTCACCCTTCACGTGTGCCCTTGAAGTCCACTTCCTGACTTGCCCTTGGAGTCCACCTCCCTCGGCTCTCGTCCCTCGGATATGTTCTCTATGTGTGATTCTCCAAGTCCTGCAAACTCAATCACACATATCAAATATAACACAACACCCTAACCTTAAACTTATTGGCACACACACATCAAAACCATGATCTTCCCGATCATTCTTGGGTCGATTGCCTCAACAGTTAGTGTCATCAGTTGATTGTTAAAACTCATTAATCGATTAGTACTACAACAAACCATGAAAATACTATAGCAACCCTAATTACTATAGCAATCTTAAATTTTGGATTTGTGATTTGTAATAAATCTAATTTAATGTAGCCACCCTAATTACTGTAGCAAACCCTAAAAAACCTTTCAAAATCAAAATTTAGCATTTAGAGTCCAATGGTTGATCGATACATCTTATCAATTGATAAATACTAAAAAATTTTGATTTATCAAGGCTGAATTCTTATTTTGTCAGGTATCTTATTGATCTCTATCTATTAGGACTTCTTTTGCCCCACATCCGATCAATCCTTATCATGTCGGGTCTTTAAACGTCTAGCATCCGATCACCCTGACCTATTAGGACTTCTTCTATTCCAAACATCCAATCTTTCTTGACATGTTTGGACTTCCACTCACCTAACATCGACTCCTCCACCACCTGTTACGACTTTCATTTTACGTGCCAAGTGTTCGATCACTTATTATCCACTTGGACTTCATCCATCTCATGCCAAGTTTTCGGTCAACATTAACTGACTTGGAATTCACTTCTTATGTTAAGTGTCCTGTCCTTCATAACTTACTTGGACTTCACTTCTCATGCTAAGTGTTTGGTCTTCTATGACCCACTTGATATTCCTTCGTATGTCAATTGTCTGATTAACCGTGACCCATTTGGATTTCTCATCTAATGCTAACTCTCTATTAGACTTTGGACTACCAAGTGTCCAGTCAATCGTGACCCATTTGGACTTCTTATTTCATGGAAATTTCTTGTTAGACTTCTGGTCGTCATGTGTCCGATCAACCGCGACTCACTTAGATTTCATATCTCATATCAACTCTCTGTTGAACTTTCGACCGTCAAGTGTTCGGTAAACCATTGACTCATTTGACTCTTTGGTTGTCAAGTAGTCAATCATCCTTGACCTACTTGATATCTCACTCAATCAATTGAATTAATTAGATTAATTAATTATGTTTTAATTAAGTGGATTAATTAATTAAGTTGGTCCAATCAAACTAAAATTATTGATCTTAATATCTCATTCATTTTTATATTTTCAAAAAGGGAAATATATTAGTTTTGTGAGATGATTGTTAATTTTACCTAAGAATTGATTGACTTTTGAGTTAGATTAAGATTTAACAATTAGTTAGTTAATTGCGAAAATTGACTTCAAGGTTGTGGGAGGCATATGAGTCTTCTTGGATATCGGAACAATGATCACTTAGACAAACCTTTTTAAGAATTATACACTTAACTTTCTTCTTGAAGAGTCTCAGTCTAGCAAGCACTACAAGAATATATGCTTTTAATGACATTTAAAAGTGTCATCAGATATTACTTATATTGACATTTTGATATAGTGACATTAAGTTAAAATGTCCTCTATAATGATATTGTCTAAAGCCTTATGACAATTCTTAATGCCACTATAGAATAAAAATAGTCACAATACTAATATCATAAATAATTGTTATAGTGACAAAAAAATAGTATCACTATAAGATTTGTAATGACATTTATACATATTTTTTTATGATAGTAATGATGACAAATTTATGTCCTTTAAAATTATTTATCAAGACAATTATAAGTGTCTTAAATTTTATTTATAGTCATAATAAAAAATGTATTAGTAGTTTATAATATTAATAAATATCTCATCCATTTTCAATATTTTCATGATATAATATTTACGCATATAACTAATTAACATAAACACAAATAAAAATTTTAAATTGAAATTAAAGTGCTAATCAATAATTGTCAATTTTTTTGCAATACAAGACTACCAAATTTGTCACCTCAAAAAATATCTATGCACTAATCACAATCACAAATGTACCCAATGAATTAATTTAAGAACTAGCAAAAAATTAAGTCTCTTAAAGCAAAACATAACCAAACCTCCAAACTTTGCTGCATCTTCAATCTTCAACCATCACATCTTAAACAAAATCTAATATTCTTGTCACCTACAAAAAAAAATCATATATTAATTTGTGTAAATAAAATAAAATTAAAGAAGTATATAATAAAGAAAAAAATGTATATAATCTAGATCTAGATTTTTTCACAAGCCAAATTAACTCTTTTGTATAGTAGAGGCGAGCTCATAATCTTATTATAATAGACATGTATTCTATTCAATTTAATGAGCATGCACACATCAGGATAAACACGTTTAGATTCAAGAGAAAAAGATAAACGTAGAAATTTGGGGGAAAAAAAAGACAACACATATCAACAAAATTAAAAATCTAACCTCATGCACATAGTAGAAGTCTTCTTCATTAACTATTAACTACAAATATAATTGATATTCGTTTTATAAGACACTAACATAATGACATATATAATAATAGTAGTTAATTAACAAATTGCATATCATACCAAATGACAAGGCCAAGCTATCATTCTTCCAAGTGCATCTTCAAACCTTTGTAAAAGATCATATGGCCTAATCAAACTCTCTTCCCATTCTAGGACAACTAGAACTTGTATTTCACACCAATTTGGTCCCAACGTTTGTCTTCCTACTTCAGTATTCGGATCCATGCTACGAACAACTCCTTGTGTCACAATTTTTGTTGAATCAAATAGACTTTTTATCAAGACAGAACATCCAGTCTACATGAAAATGCAAAAATAATGGAGATGTTAAAAATCAATAACGCACTAACTCAATATAATAATAAAGTAATAAAACTAGAAAAAGACTTTACCATTGAAGATAAACGAATTGGATCAGAAAATAATGGACTACTAGATGATGTTGTGTGTTGTATATTGTTGCAATTTGAACCAAGGTTATGGTTTGGTTGATTGCAAATCTTTGATTCTAACATTGCAATGTGTTGGCCTTGCTTTCTAATTTGTTCATCCATTTTTTCAAACTGTGCCTTTTGCTCCATCATTATTCGGTTGCATGTAATACGGCTTGGAACTTCTCCCCATAAATCGGATGGGCTAACACCATCACCAAGTATACGTACTCGGCCTGGTCTATCTGGTCCAATGATTTGAGCAAATATGTCATTTTGACCAACTTGATCATCCTCGTCTTCAGAAAGTTGATTTTCTAGTTCTTTCATTACAGCCTTTACCAAAAAATAAAAATCAAAATTTATGCATAGTAATGATGAAAATAAAAATCTTTTAAAGTAATATAGTAGAAGATTATAATACAACATACCAATTTTTCTGCCACAATGTTGCTCGAGGGACTTCCATTAGCATGAGTGAAGCAAGCATGGAATAATTCAACTCGTGATGGGGGTCGTCCCTTTTCTTTTCTCTAAAATTAGAATTGGTTAAAAGTTTGTAGATTCTAATGCATATAGAATTATAAGATTAATAAGAAAATTTTCCAATTTTTGTTGCACTTGAGCGAAAGATCTTCTTCTAGTTGTCTGCTTCATTATCTTTTGCTTCTGAGCAATCTTATTTTTTTCACTTCGTTCTTAATATATTAAATTCAACTTGATACACAATGTTAAAGTAAATCATCCTACTCAGATAATAAAACAACCATACATTTAAAGATAAACAGAACTATAGAAACAAGCAAGAAATACCCGCCTTCAATGTAGACCGTTCCGAAATAGATTCCGCAACCAACCTCATATCAACTCAATGTCCTGTATTAAGAAGCATAGTATAAGCTATTATAACAAATGATACTAACTAGAGTAGATATCAAGTCGTATCCGGATTAACCCAACAATTGATATTAGGTTTAAACCCTTACCCTAATCCATAACCCGATTAGCTCCGAAATCCAAAAGAAATTTGGATTGAGGTTACATCTAAATTAACCTAGGTTAGGTTAACACTACAACCATTCTAAAAACTTACACTAATCTCCAAACACCATTCACATCAAGATACCACTAACCCAATCAGAAATCATACAATAACATGCCACAAGATCATGGACAAACCCAAACCCAAAAGAATCATCCAACATTTATCTCACCATGCAACTCACAACATTAGTCACAGATTTGCTAGTTACTGATTACTACCCTAGCTTCTTCATGTTATCACACAACGACTTCTCAAAACCCACACCTCCTAATCCAACAAAATTGCTACTGACCAATCAATAATCTAATCAAATTAACAAACTGAAAACCCTAACTCATTCCTACAGATCAAATTAACAACAGCTCAACCCATCACTAATCTTACCTGATATGCACACGCAAGCCCTTTTTTCTTTGCCCCGTGTTAATCTAGACAACAGAGAATCCAGATGGTGACCTTTCTCTCCGATGAATGATAATCACCATTTTGTTAATCAATTCAGGATCTCAAATCCATGTTTTGATCCCTTTTTATATGCTTAAGTTTGCATTTACATTAGGTTTCATGAATTATCTCTATTTTAGCTTTGGATGCAAATCTTTATATATTTGAGATATTTTGGCACTAAAATTTGAATCTAATTTTGTAGGCTTCGAATGATCATGGACCTAGATCAGATTGGATCAAACTTGAGTTCAGATCTGGATTCAGAACAAGAGGATCAAGAGATGGATTAATGTGGGCCGTCCGATCAAGAAACAGTGAGATCTGAGCCATCTGTCAACTTCTGATCAATCCGAGCTCAAGATAGAGTTAATCAAGACTATAGATCGAGATCTGAAATTTTGGTCTAAATCAGAAGTCATCCAGCCGTTGGATCAAGCTCAAGAGGAGTCTAAGCCATTCATTCAAAAGGATGGGAGATTTGAGCCATCCGTTGCAGATCTGATTGATCCAAGCTATGGAGGAGCAGATCCTGACCATTGATGGATATCTGGGAAGTTTGGACTAAATCCGTGCTGATCTGACCATTGGATGAGGCGAGGATGATCACAGCCATTCAAATTTAAATGAGATAAGTTAAATGAGGAATTCCCTCTTCCCGAGCTCGGTTGTCGCGAGTTTCTTCTATGTTCTTCGTCTATTCTTCAGTTTCTTCTCCGATCGCGCGGCCGCATCAGATCAAAACTTGTTTCAAGGTTTCGAATCATCAAGATCAATTTCCCGAGAAGTTTGCAATTCAATTTCATCTCTGGAAGCTCAGGTGAGGGTTTCGCCGAGAGCTTGCAGAGGGGTTCTCTGAAGTGTTCTGAGGGTTCTGAAGACACAATCGCCATCCAACTTAGCAAGGAGGAAGAGATCTGAGGAAGTTTTCATATCACGCACCAAGCAGAGCATCAACTGATCGCGGGCGTGGATCTTGCGGATTTCGAGCTAGAGGGTTTCTAGCTCAACTCTTGTGAGATGACAAGAAGGAGAACTTGGTGAAGTCACTGATCGGATGCTTAGTTCCTGCATTTTTAGTTTCTGAATACTTGTTTAGTTGTTTCAATTGTTTCGATTCTGAATACTTGTTTCGTTACTGAATTCTTGTATCTGATCGGTCTGTTTGGCCGAACAGATTGGCATCTGATCGGTCTGTTCACCGATCAGGGTTAGGTCAGCTACATTTCATCCCTGTTCCTTTGCATGATTCATTTCAAACTTTTCAACTTTGCCAATTAGCTACAAATTTTCTGCATTCAATTTTAGTCCTTGAAATTTAATCTGAATTGCTTAGTCTTCAAATAGGTTAAGTTTAGTTTCACAATTTCCTAGTTAATTTCTGAGTTAGCCAAGTCTATTCTGTTTCAATTGTATTTTCATTCCTTATTGCAAAACAAACCCCCATTTCAATTTGAAAACCCAAAAGAAAACGACAAATTCAAGCTTGAGTTAAACATCCTAAACTAGTCCTTGAAAAAATACGACTTAAGGCCCCTATACTACATTTAGCTTTGTGAGATTAAGGGTTTTCAATTTATAAATATCTAAATTTGAGGCTCATCGTGACACTCAATTATGGGCATCATCAATGAACCAACCTCAACCCCATGATCTCTTTCCGGTGAGATCGAGCGCAGGAAACAAAGTCGACTCTGGATTCGGGCGGCATAACGATCAGTGACAATGATTCATCCCGACGAAGAGATCACCATCGATGGTGCAACGGAAGATCAGAGACCCCCCGATGCGAGGTGGAAGCACATCAGTGGAGTCGGCAACGTCAGATTGGAAAGAAAAGAGGCTGCACTAACCTAGCCGGTGGCTGCGACATCGCTAGCTTGATCTGGCACAACAAGGAGGTGGGCAATGATCAGAGGATAGGAGAGGTAATGGGATGGTGGTGTGTTCTCCCCATCAATCGACGACGATCGACGATCTGAGAGGTCGGCGACAAGCTTGCATGAGGAGGAAGAGGAGAGACGCTCGGCTTCAGCTTCGGCTTCGGCACTTGCTCGCCTATGCGAGGGGAGGTCGACGGTGAGTGCGGGGAAGGAGAAGGATCAGCGTCGGGTCCTTGGCTATGGGGCAGAGGGCTGGTCGAGGAGGGGAGGGCTGCGCTCATGGTTCCCTCGTGTGCGGCGAAGAGAGGAGGGAGGGGAAAGTTCGACGATGGGTTAGGGATTTGGCATGGGAAGATAGAGATTTTTAGAGGGGATGAGGAAAAAAAATAGAAAATATACTGTGACATCAATTAAAAATGTCATAATAATATATCTAATCAGATTTTTATTTTATTAATTTTTAAACTTTTAATCAATGTCATCATATGTATAAATCAATGATACTTTTTAACAAATGTCATTAAAAAAGTGTCAGGAAAACAATTTTTTCTTGTAGTGAAGTGTCCTAGAGTAAGCTCCCAAATTATGGTCGATCATATGGACATGATACAAAGATGCAATTACCAACCCCGAATCAGACACAGCGACACCTCCGACTCATGATTGATAGCGAGAAAACTAATGATCGGATACAACTCAAGCACCAACGAACTCTATATTTTCTCAAAAAAAAAAAATCACTCACCTTCATGAAGAGATATCTAAACACATTGTCCCCTCCATTCACCCATTACAAAGCCTTAAATACATGATATTTTTGTTGGGACCGGGTGCATGTCGACAAGGATACGGGTTCGTAAAATTTTAAATTTTTACGTGCAGCGGAAGAATTAGCATAAAATAATTTCCTAAATTATTTTAACCACGTATCTAGCATGCAACCTTATGATGTGTTGACATAATCATAAATTAAAACATTGCGGAAAAGTAAACTAATTTACTAAGTACCTCTCGTAACTCGAAGTAAGGGACGAGATCCAACCGTAGCGTCCCTTGGAAGCTCCGCCTCTATTCGCGTCCACGCCGAGTTCTCTTCGGGATGACTTCGCAAAGTCACGAGTTTTGTGCCGACGAGAACTACTAGATTCTCTAAAGGCACAACTAGAAGTTCAAGAGAAAAGATAGGAAACTCACCACCAAGAGTCGGAATCCAAATTCCAGGAAGGAATGAGAGGTGATCCGCTTCTTCTTCTTCTTGGTTGGCTTCTCCTTCTTCTTGATGGCTCACGGCAACCTCAAGGGAGGTTGAGGTTGCACCGGCCCTAGCTTGGAAGATGGGTGCCGGCCCTAGCTTGGGAGAGGGAAGAAGAGAATAAGAGAGAGAGAGAGAGAGAGGAAGCTCTTAATCAACTTAATTGATTGGAATTGAAGGCTAGCCTTTGGTTCCTTTATATAGTAACCTCTCCCTTGCTAAGTCTCCTCTTTAACGGAATTAACGGAATTAATTTTCATAAGAAATTTATCTTATAAATTTTCCTATGAATAATTCCGTTATGCCTAGTTTTATTATAACTAACTTTATAATAAAACAAATTATTCTCTTCTTTAATTATGGAATAAATTTTATAAGAAACTTATAAATTTTATTTTAATGGAAAAATCAATTCATAATTAATTTTATAAAATTAAAATAAACCACTCCACGGATTATTTTAATTTCCCAAAAAGAAATAAATTTCTATAAATTTATTTATATAAATTTCTTTATACAAATTTATTTATCCAAAATTTATAAAACAAATCGCGCTAGATTTATTTTATTAATTAAACCAATTAAATTGGTTTATTTCCCTTTTAATGGCCGGCCAAACCAAGAGGGTGGACACCCTCTTTGGCCGGCCAAACCAAGCCGATTCCATCGCGAATTAAACTCATTTAATTCGCCCATTAAGCCTTCAAAAGACTTAGCCATTTTAAATTTCCATCGCGCCTCTGATTAACTCAGATTCGACTTATTTCTCTTGATCGGAAAATCTAATTTTCAACTCGTTTTAAATCCCTCGGATTACTCGTAGTGCGTGTGACTAAATAGGCTTTCGATTTATGTTGGCCGTCTATAATCAACTAATTATAGAACGATCATGAGTGGCACCTAGTAGTACATCATGACCCCCAATTAATCGAAAGATCAACGGTTTGACCTCAGAAGTAATTCTGAAACCCTTCAGCAGCTCTAATGAATCGTGCCCCATTCCCTTCACCACCTTATACCCACTTAGTTCAGGACATGGTCTGTTTGTGTCAGTCCCCACTAGACTGACTACGTCACACCTAGCCCAAGTAGTGTCTTTCTCGTTCTTTGGATTTCTAATTACTCTCATGTATTTAAGAGACTCGCACTCTAAACATGATATACTCTGGCCAGAGGTTTTGAGTAACAATCCGACGATAGGCCTGGTTATACATCTCCTCGCAAGGAGTGGTGAATCCTTTGTAGGCTGTTCAAACATCTTCGGGCACTTCGGCTTATACCCAATCATCCTGGGTCCACACCTCCTTGGAGATGCTTGCTTAAGATGTTAAAGTATAAGTCTCCATGACCAAGATGACTTGAACACCGCAAGTCAAAGGAACATCGCACTTAAGCTGCAGTAAGAACTTCATTGACATATCTACATGTAGATTCCCATATGAAGTCTTACAGCTAGTCACTCCAATGAACTAGTTCCCTTAACTAGCATCCATGTTTATCTCTGGACATCCCAATGTCTCCAGCCAGTGAGAATCAGCTGATTAGAGAATAACCCATGCTAGTCTCAACAGAATTGATAGTGTCCGTTTTTATCAATTCATCGACTAGGGATATTTTCAATACTTCACAATTGCACATTTAGAGATAATCACTAGTTGTGATCCCATCACAAATTCTCTTATGCTGTGAATTGTATTGCGGACATTCAGTAGATGAGTTTAAGATCTCAATTAAATACACAAACATGTATACTCAAATAGTGAATTATCATTTATTAGAATAAATGTTTACAATCGTAAGGCGATTGCCTTAGGACACTTCTCTCATATTACTAACAAACTCCCACTTGGCCTAATGCCAATCGTTACGGTATCCAATACCACAGGCTCTAACATGACCCTCAAACTTGCTTTGAGGCAAGGCCTTAGTTAAAGGATCCGCTATATTCCTTTCAGTGGGAACTCTCTCAATTTGTATGTCATTCCTACTTATAATCTCTCTGATCAGATGATAGCGTCGAAGCACGTGTTTGGATCGCTGATGAGACCTTGGTTCCTTCGCTTGTGCAATAGCTCCATTGTTGTCGCAGTAAACCGACACTGCTTCATCAATGGTTGGAACCACACCAAGTTCTGAGACAAACTTCTTGATCCAAACTGCTTCCTTTGCTGCTTCCGAAGCTGCGATATATTCCGCTTCCGTGGTAGAATCCGCTACGGTGTCTTGTTTTGAACTTTTCCAACTTACTGCGCCTCCATTCAAAGTAAATACGTATCCAGACTGCGATTTGGAGTCATCCTTATCTGTCTGGAAACTGGCATGTGTATACCCACGTATTACCATATCTCCTTCTCCATATATTAGGAACACATCCTTAGTTCTTCTTAAGTACTTAAGGATTGTCTTTACAGCCGCCCAATGATCCATCCCTGGATCAGATTGGTATCTGCTCGTGACACTCAGAGCATATGATACATCGGGCCTAGTACATAACATAGCATACATGATAGATCCTATCGCGGATGCATAAGGAATCTTATTCATGCAAATCCTCTCGTCTTCTGTGCGTGGACACATAGACTTTGAAAGGTTGATCCCATGCCTGATGGGAAGGTAACCTTTCTTGGATTCCGACATGCTAAACCTTTTCAGCACTCGGTCTATATATGTAGACTGCGAAAGACCAAGCAACCGTTTTGATCTATCTCTATAGATTCTAATCCCAAGGATATAGGTTGCTTCTCCCAGGTCTTTCATGGAGAAAGTTTTGGACAACCAAATTTTAACTGTCTGTAAAACTGATATATCGTTTTCTATAAGTAATATGTCATCGACATATAATACTAGGAATACGACTGCACTCCCACTAACCTTCTTGTACACACAAGGTTCGTCAGGATTTTGTGAGAAATCAAACTCTTTGATTGTCTCATCAAAACGGATGTTCCAGCTCCTAGATACTGTTGGTGCAGGAAGCACCAGATCGAACCTTGTTTTGATATTGGCAAAGGATTCAAAGTTAAGGGTTATTTGTTGTCTAACAATGCTGCTTGAGAGTGCAGGAAACAAAGTCCTAGCGAAGGGCTGCTAGGCACCTGACGATGGGCTGTCAGAAAACCAAGTCCTGGCGAAGGGCTGCTGGGCGAAACTCAAGACCTGGCGAAGGGCTGCTGGGCAAAAGTCCAACTGGAGGATCCGGTTGGCACCAGGTAAATTCTCCCGAGAGGAGTAGGTGAGGACGCGTTCCCCTTGAGGGAACATTAGGCGTCGGTTCGACCTAGGGCTCCATTTTGGAGACCAAAGTCAGAACCAAGACAGCTAAGGCTGTATAACCTATTATTTTATTGTTTTATTGTGTTTTGGACTAACCCTGGATGCAGGACCTAAGGAACGAGTGTCTGCAGCTCAGAATGCCTCAAAGGAATGAGGCAACCGCTGACCAGGGCGCCCGCAGTGTCCCGGGCGCCCCCATGGTGAACAAAAAACACAACAAGACAAGAAAGACTTCGACAGTACATACCCAGGGCGCCCCCGCTGTCCCGGGCGCCCCCATAGCGAACCAACTCAGCCGCGTCTGCGCTACACGCCCAGGGCGCCCCCACTGTCCCGGGCGCCCCCAGCCAGACTTACCGAGGAGAGCTCAGCGCTGCAGATAAGGCTTTGACCGGTCAATGCGGGCGCCCCGAGTCATCCGGGTGCCCCGGTCAAACCGGATCCCGAGGATAAGGGGATCAGACGGCGACCGAGCAACAACCGGATCTGCTGCCACGTGGGGGGGCGCCCCCGTCGACCAGGGCGCCCCCAGGCCCTATATAAAGGGCCCTCGACCTCCTTCTTCAAAGCATCAATTGCTGCGACACTTCTGCGCTCTTCTGCTTCCGCGACACGCTCCAGAAATCTTCCAACTCGAGCTGACGACGTCCCGCTGCTCCGAAACTTCGATCTACACCGGACGTCGGTAACGAAGAGCTGTATTTAAAGTTTACTAAACTGTTCTTGTTATTATCTTTCCTGTAAACTTTTACGAACTTATAGAATTGCCCGCAGAAAACGGTCAACGACCGTGGGCCTTGGAGTAGGAGTCGACCCAGGCTCCGAACCAAGTAAAACGACCGTGTTAGCGTTGTTTTGCTCTGTTTTATTCCGCTGCGCACTTACTCTTTTTAAATCCGAACGAATTGCGACATTCACCCCCCCCCCTCTCTCGCATTTCTCGATCCAACAAGTGGTATCAGAGCGGGGTAGTTCAAACTTGGTGCAACCACCAGTTTGAAAGTTTTTCGGATTTACGAAATTTTTTTATCTTATTTCTTTTTTTTTTTAATCAACACCACTACATCTTTTCGCCTTTTATTTTAAAAATAAAAAATATCTGTAGGTCAGAATTACGCCTTTTTCAATTTTGAATTCTCATTTTTTTACCATAAGTCAGAATTGTCAAAATAATCAACTTTTGAAAATTTATCATAAACTTTTTTATTATTATTTTAATATTATTTTTTCTCGAAAATCGTGCTACCTTAATCTGAGCAAATCTTTTCCAAACATTAAAGTCTTACTTTTTATCATCAAAATTGGTAAAGTAACATTTTCAAAATTTTGACATAAATTTTTTTTTTCAGTCTGCCTCGAAATTTGTGCAATAGTTTTTATTAGGCTAATTTTTTCTCTCTCTCCCGCACTACTAATCCAAGACCAAGTCTTGGTACATTTCTACTTTTTCCCTCTGTGTGCAAGAATTATCCTAAATGGCCAATCAAGAGTGGAACAGTGCACGTCCACCACTATTCTCCGGCGAGAACTTCACGTTTTGGAAATGTCAAATGGAGTCCCTTCTGAAGGCCCACATGGAGTTATGGTAGATCATCCAAACGGGATTCTCGTTTCCCGTAGAAGATGAGTCATCCATCGAGTGGGACAAATTGGATGAACACACCCTCAATCAAATCGAGACCGATGCAAGGGCAACAGCAATCCTACAATGTGGCCTAACCAACGAACAACTCAAGCTAGTCGGTTCATTTGGATGTGCTAGAGAAATTTGGGAGAAATTGATCAATCTTCATCAAGAAATCTCAGATGAAGAAGAAGATCAGGTAAGTTATCTCGCACTCTCGGTCCAAGCACAGACAGCCGAGTCAGAGTCTGAACCCAGAGTCGAAATCGAACCAGCAGAATCAGACGACGAACTGACTGAGATGGTAACCAATTTCAAATTCTTTTCTAAATTAGAATTAAATAATCAAGCTGATACTGCAATGGTCGAGGAAGGTATAACTTTTGCAGGGAAAACTCCAAGAGAACCACCAAAGAAGGAGCTTCAACAAGTATCCGAGTCCGACTCAGACACGGAACCAGAAGATGAATCTAGATCCGAGACAGCAACAATTAAGGGGGAGATTCCCAATAAGGAATCAAAAGGTAAAATTACAAATTTAAATTTTAAAAATCATATAATTTGTTACATATGCAGGGAGAGAGGGCACTACCAAACTAAGTGTCCTACTCGTAAGATTCAAACGATACCACCGACGGCAACAAAGAAACGAGCTCCAAAAGCACGAAAGAACAAGAGTCGCATTCAATGCTTCAAGTGTCAGGAGTTTGGGCATTACAAAGAGGAATGCACAGACAAACGTTACAAAGATCCAGGGCAACCAACCACAATGGGTAACTGTAATTTACATCCAAATCAACTCTTTACCTTGAATACTGATAGTTTAATTAATCTCCCTTGGTCAAATTTAGATATGGATGCATGCTTAGATAACTTAATGAAATCATGTATATTAGCAAAGTCAAAATTCAAAATGTTAAGACAAGAAAATGAGACTTTGAAAATTAAAATTGATATACAAGAAAAACTGATTAATAATTTTGCAAACTTAGAAAATCCAGAAATTTCTCCTCACTATGACATTATCTGAAGTTTTGTTTTGGCTATTCATAGGACTAGATAGCTTAAGGACTTAACCAATTACTTGAAATTTGAAAACATAGTATTGGGAGGAGGTGAGATGATAGTACGTTGGGGAAACCAACTCTAATAAGATCAAGTCTACTTGGTCTCTTTAGACTGGTGAAACCAGCCGAAGCTACCGATCCAAGACCCAAGCTAGTTAGACCAGAAAATGACCTAATTTAATTTGAAAATGAAATTTCATTAAAAGGCTTTGTCAAGGAAAGGGTGGATGATCCCATAAGGCTACGGCCAAAGAAGGCCTAGTGCCTCGCCAAGACCTGGAAGCCAATTTCTGAAATTCAAATTCAAATTATCTTTTGTCAAATTCGAATCTAACACAAATTTCAAATAATTATAGATTCTAATCTGTGTTCAAAATTTCTGCTTTCTAAACTTATTTTTTTATCAAATCTGTTTTCAAAATTAAATAACTTTTTTCAAAATAAATGAAAATTCCTTTTCAAAATTAATTTTTACCTTCAAACCTGTCTCACAAAGAACTTTTAAGGTTAACTGTTTGAAAATCCTAGATTGGGTGAGACAGGAAAATTAAGTTCAATTAAAATTTCTTTTATGTTGTGTTTTAATTCAGAGGATAATTCCAACATAGTCAAACCATGATTAACATAGTCAAAACTTAGTCAACTGAGTCAAACATGGTCAAACCTAGTTAATGCTAAAGACCCTTCAAGCACTTAGATAAAGTTAAGACAAGTCGAATACAAGGGGAGTTCTTTTTAGATTTATTCTCAAAACCTGATGCTTTAAAATTTAGTATCATTTCAGAATAAGACCTTCAAAAATTACTCAAAATTCTTGGTATATTACTATCTCTTTGAAAAATTATTTCAAAATATTTCTTTTCAAAAACTGTGTTATTATTATTACTTCAAATTGAGGTGTCAAAAATTTATCTCCTTGAAAGTTTCATACTCAGAAGATTATTCAAAATTATTCTTTTGTTTTTAATAAACCCTAAAGACACAGAGGAAGGTCCACTTCATGATCCATAAGGACTCCTAGGATGTGTCAAATTTAGGGGGAGTTTGAGTCAAAAGAAGAATTTCTGAATTATGTTTATTAATTTTTTGTGTTATTAGACAATTCTTATAATTTAAATCAAACCTTAAGACTCAGAGGAAGATCGCTTGTAGTCAACAAGCTTCCTAGGACTGGGTCAAGTTTAGGGGGAGATTAAATTAAAAGAATTATTGAATTATATGTTTTCATGCACTGCACGTTTAAAATCCTTTTGAAAACTTAAATTTTTCTTTCAAAATATTATTATTTTATTTTTTAAATTCTTTTGGAAATAGTATTTACTTGAGTTGGAAAATTTCCAGGACACTTAGGAAACTGTCCTTGTAGTTAACAAGGTTTTCTAGGATTGTGTCAGACTGGAAAAGTAACCAAAGCAAGTAAAATATTATGCGTTAAAAACAATACTTTTGTAAGTGCCTTCAAAAGATAATTTTTTCTAATATTATAAAAGCACTTATAGTTTTTAATGCATAATCTTCTTATATCTTCAAAAATGCACAATATCTTTCAAAAGTACTTTTACTTTTCAAAATAGAATGTTTTCAAAAGTACTAATATTTTCAAGACAATTGTGTTCTAAGTAAATGAATTTTTCTAAAAGACTTGCATACAAAAATAATTTTTTTAATGCCTTTCAAAGTGGAGTTTTGGTGCATGTTAAGCTTTTGCTATGCTTTCAAAAATTATGCTAAGTGTTTTTATGTTTTCAAAACTCATAGGCTCTGATACACAAATTTTAGATTTTTTTAAAACATATATATATATATATTTTTGATATATGGCTAAGGAGAAGAATTTCTCATTAAGAGGAAAGATTGGTTAAGAGAGAAAAGGCTAAAATTATTTTTTTTGTCTTTCAAAAAGTAAAGCTCTTGTCGTTCAAAGTTCAATATTTTCAAAAATTAACTTTACGTGTTTTTCAAAGCTTAAGTACATCTCTTGGAAAATCAACTTTACTGACTGGTAAGAAAATTTTCTAAGTAAAAAATTCAAACTCTCTTGAAAATTTTCCAACTCCAAACATTTTCTAACTTAAAAAGATTCTCTTGAAAGTTTCTAAGTAATAAAAAATTGAATCATCTAAACTTAGAAAATTTTCTTTCAACCCCGCAATTTTTCTAAGTATTGGAAATTTGGCGTCAAAATTTTGCCTAAATTCCTTTTTACAATCACCTAGAAAAGTTATGTGACAAAATTTAGGTTTGCAAAACCTTTTAAATTGTTCACCCATGTTGGTTTTGATATATGTCAAAGGGGGAGGAAAGGTCAAAGTTAAGACTTAAGTTAATTATTCAGGGGGAGAATGAGCATGAGAAATTTTTTTGAGAAATTTTTTTCACTGTTCAAATTACATTTGGGTTTAGACTATTACGAATTGATATGTTTTATTAGTCTTAACCTTTATGCTTAAACTGCTATCTTTTTCCTTAACTTTGAATTGTGTTGCCATAATCAAAAAGGGGGAGATTGTTGGTGCAGGAAGCACTAGATCGAACCTTGTTTTGATATTGGCAAAGGATTCAAAGTTAAGGGTTATTTGTTGTCTAACAATGCTGCTTGAGAGTGCAGGAAACAAAGTCCTAGCGAAGGGCTGCTAGGCACCTGACGATGGGCTGTCAGAAAACCAAGTCCTGGCGAAGGGCTGCTAGGCGAAAACCAAGTCCTGGCGAAGGGCTGCTGGGCGAAACTCAAGACCTGGCGAAGGGCTGCTGGGCAAAAGTCCAACTGGAGGATCCGGTTGGCACCAGGTAAATTCTCCCGAGAGGAGTAGGTGAGGACGCGTTCCCCTTGAGGGAACATTAGGCGTCGGTTCGACCTAGGGCTCCATTTTGGAGACCAAAGTCAGAACCAAGACAGCTAAGGCTGTATAACCTATTATTTTATTGTTTTATTGTGTTTTGGACTAACCCTGGATGCAGGACCTAAGGAACGAGTGTCTGCAGCTCAGAATGCCTCAAAGGAATGAGGCAACCGTTGACCAGGGCGCCCGGAGTGTCCCGGGCGCCCCCATGGTGAACACAAAACACAACAAGACAAGAAAGACTTCGACAGTACATACCCAGGGCGCCCCCGCTGTCCCGGGCGCCCCCATAGCGAACCAACTCAGCCGCGTCTGCGCTACACGCCCAGGGCGCCCCCGCTGTCCCAGGCGCCCCCAGCCAGACTTACCGAGGAGAGCTCAGCGCTGCAGATAAGGCTTTGACCGGTCAATGCGGGCGCCCCGAGTCATCCGGGCGCCCCGGTCAAACCGGATCCCGAGGATAAGGGGATCAGACGGCGACCGAGCAACAACCGGATCTGCTGCCACGTGGGGGGGCGCCCCCGTCGACCAGGGCGCCCCCAGGCCCTATATAAAGGGCCCTCGACCTCCTTCTTCAAAGCATCAATTGCTGCGACACTTCTGCGCTCTTCTGCTTCCGCGACACGCTCCAGAAATCTTCCAACTCGAGCTGACGACGTCCCGCTGCTCTGAAACTTCGATCTACACCGGACGTCGGTAACGAAGAGCTGTATTTAAAGTTTACTAAACTGTTCTTGTTATTATCTTTCCTGTAAACTTTTACGAACTTATAGAATTGCCCGCAGAAAACGGTCAACGACCGTGGGCCTTGGAGTAGGAGTCGACCCAGGCTCCGAACCAAGTAAAACGACCGTGTTAGCGTTGTTTTGCTCTGTTTTATTCCGCTGCGCACTTACTCTTTTTAAATCCGAACGAATTGCGACATTCACCCCCCCTCTCTCGCATTTCTCGATCCAACAGATGCTTGCTTTAGTCCATATATGGATCTTCGAAGCTTGCATACTTTGGTTTTATCAACGGATGTGAAACCTTCAGGTTGTATCATGTATACATCCTCAAGCAGGTTTCCATTAAGGAAAGCCGTTTTCACATCCATTTGCCATATCTCATAATCATAATGAGCTGCTATGGCTAGGAGCATCCGAATGGATTTAAGCATAGCTACTGGCGAATAGGTTTCGTCATAATCAATTCCTTGTTTCTGACGATATCCTTTTGCCACTAATCTAGCCTTAAAGGTAACAACATTACCTTCCATGTCGGTTTTCTTCTTGAAAACCCACTTGCACCCTATGGGCTTAATCCCTTCAGGTGGGTTAACCAAGTCCCATACTTGGTTTTCGTACATGGAATCCATTTCCGACTTCATGGCTTCAAGCCATTTGTCCCTTTCTGAACATTTCAGAACTTCTTCATAACTGATAGGTTCGTCATCGCTTATGAGTAACACGTCGTTCGATTCACTTATGAGAAATCCGTATCTCTCTGGAATATTGCGTGTTCTATCAGATCTACGAAGAGGTGGTGTTGTTTTAGGTTCAACTGATAGCTCATCATTATGAGTTATTGGTTGTGGGTCTAGACTAGGTGTCTCTGTAATGTCTATTGGAGTTTCTTGAACTTCATCAAGTTCAATGCCACTCCCACTGTTTTCTTTTAAAAGAAACTCTTTTTCCAGAAATACAGCATGCCTTGAAACAAACACCTTTTGTTCCAAGGGATGATAGAATTGGTAACCCTTCGTTTCCTTAGGGTATCCAATAAATAGACATTTATCAGACTTAGCATCCAATTTGTCTGATACAGTCCGCTTCACATAAGCGGGACAACCCCATATCTTAAGGTGAGTTAAGTGAGGTTTCTTACTATTCCATGTCTCATATGGAGTAGTAGAGACTACCTTGGTCGGGACTCTGTTTAGCAAGTAAACAGCTGTCTTTAGTGCATAGCCCCAAAAAGATTTTGGAAGAGTTATATGATTCATCATCGACCTAACCATGTCCATCAAGGTTCGGTTCCGCCTCTCAGATACACCATTATGCTGTGGTGTATACGGCGGAGTCCATTGGGACAATATCCCATTGTCCCTAAGATAATCTTGAAACTCTTGACTTAAGTATTCACCACCCCGATCGGATCGAAGTATCTTAATACTTTTGCCAAGCTGTTTCTCTACCTCATTTCTGAACTCTTTGAATTTCTCAAAGGCTCCAGATTTGTGTTTCATCAAGAACACATACCCGAATCGTGAGTGATCATCGATGAAGGTGATGAAATAGCTATAGCCTCCTTGTGCAAGAGTTGACATTGGTCCACATACATCAGTATGTATTAGACCAAGCAATTCTCCCACTAGATTACCTTTTCCGAAAAAGGGTAATTTGGTCATCTTGCCTTTTAAGCATGATTCGCATGTATCAAATGAACCGGGTTCAAATGATTCCAGAATTCCACATCGGTGTAATTCGGTCATGCGTTTCTTACTTACATGGCCAAGACGGCAATGCCAAGTGTAGGAGTCTATTCGATTATCTATTATAGCATGTTTGTTGCTAACTTCGATATTGAAAACGTCACTGGATAAATCTAACGTGTAGATGCCATTGCACAAAGTTCCATTCCCATAAAGAACACCATTTAAAGTTATGTAACAACAATTGTTACTAAAAGTTCAATGATAACCCTTTTCATTTAAGCATGAAATAGATACAATGTTCTTTATTAACGAAGGAACGAAATAACAATTATCCAATTCTAAGACACGTCCAGTGGGGAGCTTTAGCAAATATGTTCCGATGGCAACAGCAGCAATCTTTGCTCCGTTTCCAACTCGCAAATTCGCTTCTCCTTTGACGAGTCTTCTTCTATTCCTTAGCCCCAGTATGCCATTACATATATGTGAGCTACACCCAGTATCAAGTACCCAAGTGTTTGAGGAAATAGAGTGACATTCAATAACGAAGATACTTGAAGAGGATGGGGCATCGGATGCCTTCTCTTTCAAGGACTCAAGATAAATCTTGCAGTTTCTTCGCAAGTGACCCTCCTTGCCACAGTGATGGCAAGTGCCTTTTAGGGTATTTTCAATCTTTTTGGCCTTTTTCTCCTTTCCCTTATTCTGTTCTTTGGCCTTCCTCTTAGAACCTTTCTTCGAGGAACCAACTAACAGTACCGTCTTTAGATCCTGCTTCACAGAAGGCTTTAAAGTCTTCAGCAGGTTGAGCAACTCAGGAAACTGGTCTGGAGTTGCACTTTCGGGAGGACGGTTGGGAAGTTGATCTTCAAGGACATTAGCAAGCTTCTTTGCCTTGAGGACTGTCCTCAGGTTTCGAAGCCAGTCCATGAAGTTTGGCCCAGTCAGTTTATTGGTGTCCAAAATGGAACGCAAGTTTAGAGAAGACATGATCGAGTGATTAACCTAGAAATACAAATTGAGCTTATGTGAGAAGAATGATAAAGAATGTATCAATATACATTAATTAAAAATCCTATTTATTTTTCAAATTGAATAACCCTTTTTATCAATTCGGGAGATTGTAGGAACATCTCCAAATAGGTTGATATCCAACCATAGATAAGAAGAACCATGGCTGTGGCCATCAAGTTATTCTTAGCTATGAAGGTAGGTAATTATACCGATTACATATCACATATATGTAACTATCACTTTATGCTATCAACTAATTGAATGTTTGCATAAATCATTGGGTTGTTAACTCATTAACAAGTATGCGACATTATACATAGCACCCAACTGCACCTCTCTTTGCATCGACCTTGGCTGTGGCACAACAAATCGATGCTCCAAGCTTAAGGCTGACCCATTAATCAAGAAATAGTTTTAATATGGTTGGAGCTCATTCAATCGTTTAGTCAGGCTGGATGTGTCCAACAACCATAACTAAGGATTGACCTCTGACTCCACTATATTATTCGTAAACTAATTCCATGGTTTGAACATGTTGAGGTTTCAAGCCGGGCATGGATGTGTCCATCAACCCAAACGAGAAACAAAACTCC
>JAGFNQ010000262.1:58929-139089 GCA_024364735.1 Boesenbergia rotunda | reverse complement strand
GTTGGACCGGGTGCATGTCGACAAGGATACGAGTTCGTAAAATTTAAAATTTTACGTGCAGCGGAAGAGTTTGCATAAATAATTTCCTAATTATTTTAACTTCGTATCTAGCATGCAATCTTATGGTGTGTTGACATAATCATAAATAAAACATTGCGGAATAGTAAACAAATTTACTAAGTACCTCTCGTAACTCGAAGTAAGGGACGAGATCCAACCGTAGCGTCCCTTGGAAGCTCCGCCTCTATTCGCGTCCACGCCGAGTTCTCTTCGGGATGACTTCACAAAGTCACGAGTTTTGTGCCGACGAGGAACTACTAGATTCTCGGAAGGCGCAACTAGAAGACAAGAGAAAAATTAGGAAAACTATCCAACGAAGTAACGGAATCGAATTCCGAGAAGAGAGGAGTCGCTATCCGCTTCTTCTTCTTCGTGTTCGGGTTCTCCTTCTCCTTGAAGCTCACGCCACTCCTGGATGATGGTTGTGTGCGCCGGCCCTAATCCACAAGGATAGGGCGCCGGCCCTAATGTGAAGGAGAAGAAGATGAGGAGAGAAGAGAATAAAAGAGAGAGAGGGAGAGCCTCTAATTAATCTCTTGATTAATGATTGATCTAAAGGCTAGCCTTTGGTTCCTTTATATAGTAGCAACTCTTTGCTAAGTCTCTCTCTAACGGAATTAGTTATAAGAAATTTATCCTATAAATTTTCTTAACTAATTATTCCGTTTAAACCAAGTCTTTATTATAAACTAATTTATAATAAAAACTAATTCTTCTTCTCTTTAAATTATGGAATAAATTTTATAAGAAATTTATAAACTTTCTTATTATGGATAAATCAATTCATAATTAATTTTATAAAATTAAAATAAACCAATTCATGGATTATTTTAATCTTCCATAAAGAATAAATTTCTATAAATTTTATTTATATAAATTTCTTTATACAAATTTATTTATCCATAATTTATAAAATAAATCGCGCTAGATTTATTTTATTAATTTAAACCAAAATAACTTGGTTTATTCTCCTTTATTGGCCGCCACCCAAAGAGGGTTAACACCCTCTTTGGCCGGCCCCAAACCGACCCGAACCGTCGCGAATTAAACTCATTTAATTCGCCAAAAAGCCTTCAAAAGACTTAGCCATTTTTAGCTTCCATTGCGCCTCTGACCAACTCAGATTCGACTTATTTCTCTTGATCGGAAAATCCAATTTTCAACTCGTTTTAAATCCCTCGGATTACTCGTATGCGTGTGACTAAATAGGCTTTCGATTTATGTTGACCGTCTATAATTAACCCATTAATTATAGAACGATCATGAGTGGCACCTAGTAGTACATCATGATCCCCAATTAATCGAAAGATCAACTGTTTGACCCCAGAAAAATTATTCTGAAACCCTTCAGCAGCTCTAATGAATCGTGCCTCATTCCCTTCACCACCTTATACCCACTTGGTTCAGGACACGGTCTATGGTGTCAGTCCCCACTAGGCTGACTACGTCACACCTAGCCCAAGTAGTGTCTTCCTCGTCCTTTGGATTTCTAATTACTCTCATGTATTTAAGAGACTCGCACTCTTAACATGATATGCTCTGGCCAGAGGCTTTGAGTAACAATCCGACGATAGGCCTGGGTATACATCTCCTCGCAAGGAGTGGTGAATCCTTTGTAGGCTGTTCAAACATCTTCGGGCACTTCGGCTTATACCCAATCATCCTGGGTCCACACCTCCTTGGAGATGCTTGCTTAAGATGTCAAAGTATAAGTCTTCATGACCAAGATGACTTGAACACCGCAAGTCAAAGGAACATCGCACTTAAGCCGCAGTAAGATCTTCATTGACATATCTACATGTAGATTCCCATATGAAGTCTTACAGCTAGTCACTCCAATGAACTAGTTCCCTTAACTAGCATCCATGTTTATCTCCGGACATCCCAATGTCACCAGCCAGTGAGAATCAGCTGATTAGAGAATAACTCATGCTAGTCTCAACAGAATTGATAGTGTCCGTTTTTATCAATTCATCGACTAGGGATAATTTCAATACTTCACAATTGCACATTAGAGATAATCACTAGTTGTGATCCCATCACAAATTCTCTTATGCTGTGAGTTGTATTGCGGACATTCAGTAGATGAGTTCAAGATCCCAATCAAATACACAAAACATGTATACTCAAATAGTGAATTATCATTTATTAAAATAAATGTTTACATCATAAGGCGATTGCCTTAGGACACTTCTCTCATATCACTAACAAACTCCCACTTGGCCTAATGCCAATCGCTACGGTATCCAATACCATAGGCTCTAACATGACCCTCAAACTTGTTTTGAGGCAAGGCCTTAGTTAAAGGATCCGCTATATTCCTTTCAGTGGGAACTCTCTCAATTTGTATGTCATTCCTACTTATAATCTCTCTGATCAGATGATAGCGTCGAAGCACGTGTTTGGATCGCTGATGAGACCTTAGTTCCTTTGCTTGTGCAATAGCTCCATTGTTGTCGCAGTATACCGGCACTGCTTCATCAATGGTTGGAACCACCCAAGTTCGGAGACAAACTTCTTGATCCAGACTGCTTCCTTTGCTGCTTCCGAAGCTGCGATATATTCCGCTTCCGTGGTAGAATCCGCTACAGTGTCTTGTTGGAACTCTTCCAACTTACTGCGCCTCCATTCAAAGTAAATACGTATCCAGATGCGATTGGAGTCATCCTTATCTGTCTGGAAACTGGCATCTGTATACCCACGTATTTCAAATCTCCTTCTCCATATATTAGAAATACATCCTTAGTTCTTTTTAAGTACTTAAGGATTGTCTTAACAGCCGCCCAATGATCCATTCCTGGATCAGATTGGTATCTGCTCGTGACGCTCAGAGCATACGATACATCGGGCCTAGTACATAACATAGCATACATGATAGATCCTATTGCGGATGCATAGGGAATCTTATTCATGCTAATCCTCTCGTCTTCTGTGCGCGGACACATAGACTTCGAAAGGTTGATCCCATGCCTGATGGGAAGGTAACCTTTCTTGGATTCCGACATGCTAAACCTTTTTAGCACTCGGTCTATATATGTAGACTGCGAAAGACCAAGCAACCGTTTTGATCTATCTCTATAGATTCTAATCCCAAGGATATAGGTTGCTTCTCCCAGGTCTTTCATGGAGAAAGTTTTGGACAACCAAATCTTAACTGTCTGTAAAACTGATATATCGTTTCCTATAAGTAAGATGTCATCGACATATAATACTAGGAATACGACTGCACTCCCACTAACCTTCTTGTACACACAAGGTTCGTCAGGATTTTGTGAGAAATCAAACATTTTGATTGTCTCATCAAAACGGATGTTCCAGCTCCTAGATGCTTGCTTCAGATCATATATGGATCGTCGAAGCTTGCATACTTTGGTTTTATCAACCGATGTGAAACCTTCAGGTTGTATCATGTATACATCCTCAAGCAGGTTTCCATTAAGGAAAGCTGTTTTCACATCCATTTGCCATATCTCATAATCATAATGAGCTGCTATGGCTAGGAGTATCCGAATGGATCTAAGCATAATTACCTTCCATGTTGGTTTTCTTCTTGAAAACCCACTTGCACCCTATGGGCTTAATCCCTTCAGGTGGGTTAACCAAGTCCCACACTTGATTTTCGTACATGAAATCCATTTCCGACTTCATGGCCTCAAGCCATTTGTCCCTTTCTGAACTTTTCAGAACATCTTCATAACTGATAGGTTCATCATCACTTATGAGTAACACGTCGTTCGATTCTCTTACGAGAAATCCGTATCTCTCTGGAATATTACGTGTCCTATCAGACCTACGAAGAGGTGGTGTTGTTTTAGGTTCAACTGATAGCTCATCAATATGAGTTATCGGTTGTGGGTCTAGACTAGGTATCTTTGTAATGTCTATTGGAGTTTCTTGAACTTCATCAAGTTCAATGCCACTCCCACTGTTTTCTTGTAAAAGAAATTCTTTTTCTAGAAATACAGCATGCCTTGAAACAAACACCTTTTGCTCCAAGGGATGATAGAATTGGTAACCCTTCGTTTCCTTAGGGTATCAAATAAATAGACATTTATCAGACTTAGCATCCAATTTGTCTGATACAATCCGCTTCACATAAGCAGGACAACCCCATATCTTAAGGTGAGTTAAGTGAGGTTTCTTACTATTCCAAATCTCATATGGAGTAGTAGAGACTACCTTGGTCGGGACTCTGTTTAGCAAGTAAACAGCTGTCTTAAGTGCATAGCCCCAAAAGGATTTTGGAAGAGTTGCATGATTCATCATAGACCTAACCATGTCCATCAAGGTTCGGTTATACCTCTCAGATACACCATTATGCTGTGGTGTATACGGCGGAGTCCATTGGGACAATATCCCATTGTCCCTTAGATAATCTTGAAACTCTTGACTTAAGTATTCACCACCTCGATCGGATCGAAGTATCTTAATACTTTTGCCAAGCTGTTTCTCTACTTCATTTCTGAACTCTTTGAATTTCTCAAAGGCTTCAGATTTGTGTTTCATCAAGAACACATACCCGAATCGTGAGTGATCATCGATGAAGGTGATGAAGTAGCTATAGCCTCCTTGTGCAAGAGTTGACATTGGTCCACATACATCGGTATGTATTAGACCAAGCAATTCTCCCACTGGATTACCTTTTCCAGAAAAGGGTAATTTAGTCATCTTGCCTTTTAAGCATGATTCGCATGTATCAAATGAACCGGGTTCAAATGATTCCAAAATTCCACATCGGTGTAATTCGGTCATGCGTTTCTTACTTATATGGCCAAGACGACAGTGCCACGTGTAGGAGTCTATTCGATTATCTATTCGAGCACGTTTGTTGCTAACTTCGATATTGAAAACGTCACTGGATAAATCTAACGTGTAGATGTCATTGCACAAAGTTCCATTCCCATAAAGAACGCCATTTAAAGTTATGTAACAACAATTGTTACTGAAAGTTAAATGATAACCTTTTTCATTCAAACATGAAATAGATACAATGTTCTTTATTAACGAAGGAACGAAATAACAATTATCCAATTCTAAGACACGTCCAGTTGGGAGCTTTAGCAAATATGTTCCGATGGCAATAACAGCAATCCTTGCTCCATTTCCAACCCGCAAATTCGCTTCTCCCTTGACGAGCCTTCTTCTATTCCTTAGACCATGTATGTCATTACATATATGTGAGCTACACCCAGTATCAAATACCCAGGTATCTGAGGAAATAGAGTGACATTCAATAGCGAAGATACCTGAAGAGGATGGGGCATCGGATGCCTTCTTCTTCAAGGACTCAAGATAAACCTTGCAGTTTCTTCGCAAGTGATCCTCCTTGCCACAGTGATGGCAAGTGTCTTTTAGGGTATTTTCAGTCTTTTTGGCCCTTTTCTTCTTTCCCTTATTCTATTCTTTGGCCTCCCTCTTAGAACCTTTCTTCGAGGAACCAACTAACAGTATCGCCTTTTGATCCGGCTTTACAGAAGGCTCTACAGTCTTCAGCAGGTTGAGCAACTCAGGAATGGTGATCTCTAGTTTGTTCATCCGATAGTTCATCACAAATTGTGAATAACTCTTGGGCAAACAACTCAGAATTAAGTCAATAGTTAGTTCATGATCCATTGCAAAACCGAGTGCGCTCAGTCGCTTAATGTACCCCAACATCTTTAACATAAATTTCGAGGCAGAAGTGCCTTCCTGCATCTTAGTGGTGAAGAGGAGTCTGGAGACTTCGAACCTTTCGGATCTCGCCTGCTCTTCAAACAACTCATGAAGATGGAAGATGATGGTATTAGCATCCATATGCTCATGTTGCTTTTGCAACTCAGGTACCATAGAGGCTAGCATGATGCAACTCGCAAGTTCAGAATCGGTCACATGTTTCTGATAGGCCAACAATTGGTCTGGAGTTGCATTTTCTGGAGGATGGGTGGGAAGTTGTTCTTCAAGGACATAAGCAAGCTTCTCTGCCTTGAGGACTATCCTCAGGTTTCGAAGCCAGTCCATGTAGTTCGGCCCAGTCAGTTTATTTGTGTCCAAAATGGAACGCAAGTTTAGAGAAGACATGATCGAGTGATTATCCTAGAAATACAAATTGAGATTATGTGAGAAGATTTATTAAAGAATGTATCAACATACATAAATAAAATCCTATTTATTTTTCAAATTGAATAACCCTTATTATCAATTCGGGAGATCGTAGGAACATCTCCAAATAGGTTGATATCCAACCATAGATAAGAATCACCATGGCTGTGGCCATCAAGTTTTCCTTAGCTATGAAGGTAGGTAATTATACCGATTACATATCACATATATGTAACTATCACGTTATGCTATCAACTAATTGAATGTTTGCATAAATCATCGGGTTGTTAACTCATTAACAAGTATGCATCATATACATAGCACCCAACTGCACCTCTCTTTACATCGACCTTGGCTGTGGCACAACAAATCGATGCTCCAAGCTTAAGGCTGACCCATTAATCAAGAAATAGTTTTAATATGGTTGGAGCTCATTCAACCGTTTAGTCAGGCTTGGATGTGTCCAACAACCAAAACTAAGGATTGACCTCTGACTCCAACTATATTATTCATAAACTAATTCCATGGTTTGAACATGTTAAGGTTCAAGTCGGGCATGGATGTGTCCATCAACCCAAGCGAGAAACAAAACTCCGATTCTAACCATATTAATGGAAGGTGTTGGCCTTAATATTTTGTAAGGGGTTTTGGTCTCATCTTTTCTAAGCACATTCATGACATGTGTCATGACTAACGATTTCCTTAATAAAGTATGTATGTGACTTAATTTATCAAGTCTCATGAATTGAATTAGGAACCGGATTTCCTTAATTCTAATTTCACACTTTATTAAAGGAATTGCTTTGGGAAACAATTTCCTAAATTGTCATAATTAATTTCGGAAATAATATGTTCAAGACTTTGATTTCTCTAAATCAAATCTTATTAAATTAAGAGACAAATCCCTTAATTCAACTACATATTATTTTCATGAAAATCTCATTTAAGAAAACTCTATAGGAAACCATTTTCCTAATTAATTTTGGAGACAACAATATGTAAGAGCATTACCTCTTAAAACATATTTTATTCATGGATTTGATTAATTACAACAAATCGTTTTCTAAGGGTGGCTCCCCGAGGCTCAGATACCCAAAGAAAAGTAAAGTGTTGTAAATCCAATTGGACGGCTCCCCGAGGCTCAATCCAAATCAAACATGACAATTTCAATTAAAATTGGGAAATTAAATTACAACATCTAACTTTAAATTGGACGGCTCCCCGAGGCTCAATCCAAAATAAAGAATTTGTTGTCAATTTAAAAACCAATTCAAATTTAATTGTCAATTAACTGTCCATGAATTTGTCTAGACTTTCTTAAAAGAAAGTGGCCAAAATTGCGAGATTTCGAAAATAGGTTTTCAGAATAATTGTAAGTTTCTGGTACAAAGAAAACTTACATATTTCCAAAGTTGGAAAATTTCTAAAATAGAAAAATTTCCAAAATTGGAAAGTTTCCAAAGATGGGAAATTTTCACAATTATTAAAAAAATTTAGAAACTAAAAAATTTCAAACGTTTGCGAAATTTCATGACGATTTCCAAACTTTGAAATTCCTAATTCTAAAATTTATTATAATTTGAAAGTTTCCATAATTGGAAAAATTTTCCGAAATTGAGATCATGACAAAGTTTTCCACAAAACAATTATATGATTAAGTCGAACACTAACCGGCTCTGATACCACTGTTGGGACCGGGTGCATGTCGACAAGGATACGAGTTCGTAAAATTTAAAATTTTTACGTGCAGCGGAAGAGTTTGCATAAAATAATTTCCTAAATTATTTTAACTTCGTATCTAGCATGCAATCTTATGGTGTGTTGACATAATCATAAAATAAAACATTGCGGAATAGTAAACAAATTTACTAAGTACCTCTCGTAACTCGAAGTAAGGGACGAGATCTAACCGTAGCGTCCCTTGGAAGCTCCGCCTCTATTCGCGTCCACGCCGAGTTCTCTTCGGGATGACTTCACAAAGTCACGAGTTTTGTGCCGACGAGAACTACTAGATTCTCGGAAGGCGCAACTAGAAGGACAAGAGAAAAATTAGGAAAACTAACCAACGAAGTAACGGAATCGAATTCCGAGAAGAGAGGAGTCGCTATCCGCTTCTTCTTCTTCGTGTTCGGGTTCTCCTTCTCCTTGAAAGCTCACGCCAACTCCCTTGGATGATGGTTGTGTGCGCCGGCCCTAATCCACAAGGATGGGGCGCTGGCCCTAATGTGAAGGAGAAGAAGATGAGGAGAGAAGAGAATAAAAGAGAGAGAGGGAGAGCTCTAATTAATCTCTTGATTAATTGATTGATCTAAAGGGCTAGCCTTTGGTTCCTTTATATAGTAGCAACTCTTTGCTAAGTCTCTCTCTAAACGGAATTAGTTATAAGAAATTTATCCTATAAATTTTCTTAACTAATTATTCCGTTTAAACCAAGTCTTTATTATAAACTAATTTATAATAAAAACTAATTCTTCTTCTCTTTAAATTATGGAATAAATTTTATAAGAAATTTATAAACTTTCTTATTATGGATAAATCAATTCATAATTGATTTTATAAAATTAAAATAAACCAATTCATGGATTATTTTAATCTTCCATAAAAGAATAAATTTCTATAAATTTCTTTATACAAATTTATTTATCCATAATTTATAAAATAAATCGCGCTAGATTTATTTTATTAATTAAACCAAAATAAACTTGGTTTATTCTCCTTTATTGGCCGGCCACCCAAAGAGGGTTAACACCCTCTTTGGCCGGCCCAAACCGACCCGAACCGTCGCGAATTAAACTCATTTAATTCGCCCAAAAAGCCTTCAAAAGACTTAGCCATTTTTAGCTTCCATTGCGCCTCTGACCAACTCAGATTCGACTTATTTCTCTTGATCGGAAAATCCAATTTTCAACTCGTTTTAAATCCCTCGGATTACTCGTATTGCGTGTGACTAAATAGGCTTTCGATTTATGTTGACCGTCTATAATTAACCCATTAATTATAGAACGATCATGAGTGGCACCTAGTAGTACATCATGATCCCCAATTAATCGAAAGATCAACTGTTTGACCCCAGAAGAAATTATTCTGAAACCCTTCAGCAGCTCTAATGAATCGTGCCTCATTCCCTTCACCACCTTATACCCACTTGGTTCAGGACACGGTCTATGGTGTCAGTCCCCACTAGGCTGACTACGTCACACCTAGCCCAAGTAGTGTCTTCCTCGTCCTTTGGATTTCTAATTACTCTCATGTATTTAAGAGACTCGCACTCTTAACATGATATGCTCTGGCCAGAGGCTTTGAGTAACAATCCGACGATAGGCCTGGGTATACATCTCCTCGCAAGGAGTGGTGAATCCTTTGTAGGCTGTTCAAACATCTTCGGGCACTTCGGCTTATACCCAATCATCCTGGGTCCACACCTCCTTGGAGATGCTTGCTTAAGATGTCAAAGTATAAGTCTTCATGACCAAGATGACTTGAACACCGCAAGTCAAAGGAACATCGCACTTAAGCCGCAGTAAGATCTTCATTGACATATCTACATGTAGATTCCCATATGAAGTCTTACAGCTAGTCACTCCAATGAACTAGTTCCCTTAACTAGCATCCATGTTTATCTCCGGACATCCCAATGTCACCAGCCAGTGAGAATCAGCTGATTAGAGAATAACCCATGCTAGTCTCAACAGAATTGATTGTGTCCGTTTTTATCAATTCATCGACTAGGGATAATTTCAATACTTCACAATTGCACATTAGAGATAATCACTAGTTGTGATCCCATCACAAATTCTCTTATGCTGTGAGTTGTATTGCGGACATTCAGTAGATGAGTTCAAGATCCCAATCAAATACACAAAACATGTATACTCAAATAGTGAATTATCATTTATTAAAATAAATGTTTACATCATAAGGCGATTGCCTTAGGACACTTCTCTCATATCACTAACACTAGTTCCACTAGGTGTGCCTAGTCCCACTAGGTCTTTTCCACTGCCAGCATGCGATCTCTCGATCCACCTGGACTTAATCCGAATTCAACCAGACTTAAATCAAACTTAAATCGGTGTCAACACCAAAACAACAATCGGGGTTAGACTGCATCACAATCTCCCCCTTTTTGATGTTTGACAACCCGATTTAAGTTTAGGCATTAAATGATCAATTGAAGGTAGTTCAATTATCGTAAGGGAATCAAAGTCCTCCCCCTACAATAACCCTAAACTTAATCAACCATTCTCTCCCCCTTTGTCAAACATCAAAACGGGCATGGTTATTAAGTTTAAACATACCTCCCCCTCAAACACGGGTCTCTCCCCAACCCCAAAATAATCAATGTATAGTTTTTTAATTGCATATGAGAGGCATATACCATAAATGTATCCTGACAACAATGTATATGCATCATACGGCAATAAGTGTGAATTGCACATGAAAACATATACAGAAATATATCATGGTCAAACATGTATATGTTTCATATGATAAGTAAGGAATACAGCTGTATCCGACACATAATCCTGATTGGTCACCGTGACCGATCAGGGTCGTTGATTACTTAATACAGAAGAATTTCTTATTAGTCTGGGGACCGATCAGATTTCAGAAAAATTCCTGAAACTCTGATATGTTCCTGACCAGACTGCATTAACAATTTGCATTCCACAACAGGGGTGTAGACTCTATTGATATTCGACGTTTCAGAAAAATTTCTGAAATACGACATTAAGAGCAAGAGTCATGACTCAACAAACCCTTTCTTATGAATTTGAACATTCCAACATAGGTTTGTATAAAATTAAGTTTCGTTCCAAGTATGATTAGCCAAACCTCATTTTAACACTTGACGTTTCAGAAACATTTCTGAGAATCAAGGGTCTCAAAAATTCCTTCCCATATTTTACCACTTGAACAAATTTGTACTCTCATAGTACCAGGTTTGTACTAATAGAGGATCAAGTGTGTTTCAATTGTAATCGGATTGTATTATGTTTGTTTGTAGTATGATCATTAAACTGATACAATTCGACGAGAGAAGATCAGACTAAGGAGTTTTGACCTAAACATGGAACTTACTGATCAGTGTTGATCTGATCAGTCACCGGACCGATCAGAGGGATCCCTGATCGGTCGGTGGACCGATCAGGTTCAGCACAGAATGTTTTCTGAGTTCCAGATTTCAGAACCCGATTTCAGAAACTCTGAAATCAGGTTTGTTTCAATTCTTAGCCATTCCCAAACCCTAACTCAATTAGATTTAATTACTTTGGTTTTAAACATGGGGTCCCTTAACCAATATGTATATTTTCATATTAAAGGGAAAACCCATCAAAGACATTCATTTCCTAGGGGATTGAACTTCTTAAAACCAGGAACGTACACATTTGCATCAACATGTTTTAAGTGAGTTCAAAATATATGTCAAGTCTATAATCCCCAAAACAGATTTGCATAAAACTATTTGAGCATAAAATTAATACTCATGAATAACACATTTCCAATGACAATATAACTTGAGAGTAAAGCCCATACATACTAAGTTCTAAAGTGTGATTTCGAAAACCATGGTAAGCTTGAATGTGATGAGCTAGATGTTAGGAATACTTGTGTATATATATCCTAAGTCCTAGAACCTTAATTTAGTTTGATACAAAGAGGGCACTAAGTCAAAGAACTTAAGTAGTGAATGTTAAAGCTCATGTTCTTTGTTTGGTGATGCATTATTAGTACAAACTATGTGTTAATCCTTGTTCTTTAGCATGCATTCATACAATAAAATCATGGCACACTCAGCTAGGTTCATCTCAAAAATAACAAAAAACTTAAGCCTAAGATATATCATAAGTTATTGCAAATATTTTGGCTAACTTCTAGATTTATAGTGAACTATGGAGTTCAATCCAAATCATGGCATATTGAAGCTAAACCTCATGGATTGGATTGAAAAGTCATACTTCCAAGTGTGTATTACAGTCATGGTTCCAACCGATTTGAAATCAAGTTTGAATTAGGCTTCCAAAGCAGGTATGCATGCAATCATTTGAATAGAAAATTCATAGACATGGATAGCACACATGATGAATGTATAATTCTATTTGGTAAAGATGAACTAGACAGTTTCTTCTTTGTTTTGGAAGCAAACTTGATCATGGAAGAATTTTAATACTAAAGTAGATCATACTTAAGCATGATTAAGTTCTTTGACACATGAATTCCATAAAAATTACTAGCCAAGGGATTACATTGTAATAAGAACAAAAACAATGGGGATCAAATTATCTAATTTGAATTTTCCATAGCTAATCATGTGTATAACAATTTTCCCTAACCATGGATTTGGAGCACCCATTATCAACAACCCATATTGATAGATGCTCCCCCTCACTCCAAGCTATATAATTCTAAAGATAGAGGTTTTAGGTACCCAAATTTTGGGACCCAAAGAATCTACAATGTAAGACTTTGGCACCCATGCCTTAGTCATTTTCTTCCTAACTTTTTGAACACTAGAATCATTCTGCGCTCTAACTTTGGTTCTTGACATTAATGATGCGAAACTTGATTCTTTAGGTTGGTAACCCAAACCAACCTTGTTGTAAACCGCCCTTTGGGAGTTAAGGATCATATCTAAGGTTTTTGAGCCAATTGAAAACTTCTCAAGAATATTCTTGAGATTTTCAATTTCGCTCCTTAGGGTCTTGTTTTCATTTTCAGGGGATTCATCATGCCAATCATTAATTACCTCATCCTTAGAGGTTTTCAATTTTTCTACTTCTAATTTTAAAGATTTAACTTTGGCCTTAGATTTCTTAAGCATGTTTGTCAAGCAAGCTATTGTTCTATAGCACTTATCTAATTCCGGAGAGATTACCTCTTCATCATCCGAAGATGATGAAGGCGTGGTTGAGGAGTTACTCGATTCATTATCACTCTCCTTGGTTGACTTTTCTAATGCCATGAAGGCCATGTGGCAGTAACTTTCCTCCTTTTCCTTCTTCTTCCTTCGGTCACCTGCCACAAAAGCAATCCCCTTCTCCCTGGGGCTTTGGTTAGAGATCTCATGTAGTTCCATTTCACAAAATAGATCTTCTAACTTGGTAATTGAAAGATCCTTGGAGACCTTGTAAGCATCCATCATGGATGACCACAAAGTGTTCCTCGGAAAGGCTTTGAGAATATACCTTACAAGATCTCGGTTTTCCACCTTTTCATTGATGGAATGTAAACCATTTAGGATCTCTTTCAATCTTCCATGGAGTTCACTTACCTTTTCATTTTCTTCCATGGAAAGGTTTTGAAGTTGGCTGAGAAGGAGGTCCTTCTTGGTTGTCCGGGTGTCTTGAGTACCTTCATGGAGCTCAATGAGCTTGCTCCATAGGTCTTTAGCACTTGTGAAGAGACCAACTTTGATTAGTTGGTCTTTGGTCATCCCACATTGCAAGGTCACGACAGCTTTGGCATTGGCTTCCCCCTTTTTGATTTACTCAGTCGACCACATAGAAAAGTCTAGATCTTTTCCCTCAATATCCTTTAGAGGAGATAAACCCTCCTTCACTGAGAACAACATGCTTATGTTTGTCTTCAAATAAAATTCCATCCTTGACCTCCAATACGGAAAATTTGAACCATCCAAGAATGGAGGTCTGTTTGTGTTGAACCCTTCTCTTCCCATGACCATCGTTGAAGCTCTTGGATGTTAAGTCGCTTGAACAGAGCCCCAAGCTCTGATACCACTTGTTGGAACTTGGATGGCTAGAGAGGGGGGGTGAATATAGCCAGACACTAATTCTTGCTGCTATTAGGTTTTCTGCACTTTAAGGGTTAGATAGCGGAAGCAAACAACAAAACAGCGTATAGATGCAGAAAAGAAAAGCAAACCAAAAACGCAAATAAGGAGGATTTACAAGGTTCGGGGATAACTTGCCCCTACTCCTTGGCGTGCCCGTGAGGTGGGCGATCCCTTGATCGTCGGCAGATCAAACCCCGGAAATTCAGATAGAATGCAACCTCCTTCTCGGTGGAGTAACCTCTCCACAGCGTTTCAATCAGTGTATATGAAACTAAGCACAATGAAACATAAAGGAAGCTTACAGAGCACTTAGGACAGAAAGAACAAAAGTGAACTCCTCACCGAGCTCGACTCAGCATAGATCTCACGCAAGAACTCCCTCTTCGTGTCTTCTTGCTGATGGACTCGCCAAGCTCCTTGTTTCTTCTTCCAAGCGCTCAAGTATGCAATATCTCAATAGGTTGCTTCAAGGATCAGAATATGTATAGTAGCAACCAAACTTTTCAGTTGTAGCCAAAGCAAGAAGATCTCGCACGCAGAGACTTCTTCTCTTCTCTTCATCGCTAGCCACTTAACCGGCTGCTGCTATCACCAGACACTCCTCTACAGCTCCCAGCTGCTCATCTGCACAGCCCAGCTACCTGACCTCTCCTGGACTCCCTGACCTCTCCTCAGCTGAGCCCCAGTCGAGCCCCAGGTTAGCTTCCAGCAACGCCAGCGTCCGTTGAGACCTGAGAAACAAAAGCATCCAAACCTGCTCGATGAAAAGTCTCCCTTTGACCCTCCTTGAGTGTTTGAATCCATCCCTATAAAGCCTGCACACTTCAACAGAAGCTTAGCAAATCATATCAAACATAATCAGCAATGTATCAGAGAATTGGCACAGAAAACAAACGTGATCAGAGCGTCTGACAGTGAATTTGAATTAAAGTTCAGCTCCTGATCAGGATGTGGCCTGATCGATCACCAGACCTATCCAGCAGTCTGCTGCACACACCTGATTGGTCCCCAGACCTATCCAGCAGTCTGCTACACACACCTGATCGGTCCCCAGACCGATCAAGATGTGGCTTGATCGGTCACCAGACCGATCAGGGTGTGGCCTGATCGGTCTGGGGACCGATCAAGACACCTCCTGACCGATCAGGCTCCAGCATGATTGGTCTAGTGAGGAGCTCGCGACATTTGATCGTTCACCAGAACGATCTAAATAGTATCCTTGATCAGTCACCAGACCGATCAGGAGCCGATCAGTAGGCTTCCAATCTCACTGTATGCTCCCTGATCGGTCACCAGACCGATCAGACATAGCTGGATCGGTCACCAGATCGATCCACGAGGAAATTTCGTGCCAACTTCCTTGATCGGTCACCAGACCGATCCAGGCAAGGTCAAATCTCCTCTAAGTCAAGAGAACAAGCTTCCAGCCCTTCTCTGATTCGTTCTTAGTCCCCCGGACCAAGACTCCGTGCCCAGTTTCACTCACTGGACTTCAACCTAGCCCTCCAAGCTAGAACCTGGCCCTCCAAGCCAGGGTTTCATCCAACCTAGCTTCCAAGCTAGGACCTGACCCTCCAAGCTAGGATTTCATCCAACCTATCTCTCCAAGCTAGAACCTGACCCTCCAAGCCAGGTTTTCATCCAACCTAGCCCTCCACGCTAGGACCTAACCCTCTAAGCCAGGATTTCATCCAACCTAGCCCTCCAAGCTAGGACCTGGCCCTCCAAGCCAGGGTTTCATCCAACCTAGCCCTCCAAGCTAGGACCTGGCCCTCCAAGCCAGGGTTTCAATCACCTAACCCTCCGAGTTAGGAATTTTCACACCTAGCCCTCCAAGCTAGGACTTTTCCACACATAACCCTCCAAGTTAGGACTTTTCACACCTAGCCTTCCAAGCTAGGACTTTTCCACATCACCTAGTCCCACTAGGTATTTTCCACTACCAGCATGCGATCTCCCGATCCACCTGGACTTAATCCGAATTCAACCAGACTTAAATCAAACTTAAATCGGTGTCAACACCAAAACAACAATCAGGGTCAGACTGCATCAACACCTAAGACGCCAATGCTCGTAGCCTTCCGTCCTTCACCCTCTGCTCTGATCAACAGGGACCGACCACCGCCACCTCTTCAGATGCAGTTCTGCTTCTCTAATAGCCACCTATATATCCGTTCGACACAAGTGACGAGTCGTGACTAGAGAGGAAACTCAAAGCGCCGGCTCAGGCGGTAGTGGGTCACTGCCGACGAGACTAGGGAGAAAAGGAGGAAAATCAAAAAGGGGCCACGTGAGGGAGAGGCGTCACCGTCATCTTTCTTGCGCGAGGGTGTGGCTGAAAGGTGGAGACAAGGGCGACGCCGGCTCAAGGAGGGCTAGCTCAACTTCGGCGAAAGAGATCAGCGATTGGCTGGAAAGAGATCGAAGACACCGGCGTGAGGAAGAGTAGAAAGGGATCGGGAGTTGCGGTGGTGAGGGCTAGGGCATGGGGAGTTAAAAGGGAACAAATCGATATATATATATATATATGGAAAAACTAATCTTTTTCTCAATTAATTTGTAACTAACTAATTTTATGCCGAATTAATCCTGCGAATATATCCAAAAATTCTAGAAAATTATTCCAAATTTTCCCTTTGATTGTTTTAAATTTCCAACTCCTATTTATGGTGTTTGTATATAAATTTATATATATTCCTATAAATATATATGTATATATATATATATATATTATTCTATACATTTATTTATTTATTATTATTATTATTATTACCCGTATTTTACAAGGAGGCAGCGGAAACTCGAGTGATGAGGAGGGTGATCGATGAGTTGAAGCGCGCGCGAGGGTTTTGGTAAGGAAGAAGGAAGTTGGGTCGGATATATTGGTAGGGCGAGGATTTTGGAAAAAACAGAAATAAGGAAAAAGAAAAAATAAGGAAAAAAAGAAAATAAGTAAAATAGAAAATAATAAAATAGTGATTATTTGTAATTTTATTTGTAGCATATCACATATAATAAATAGATGCATTAACAACGTATCAATTTTGCATGCTGTCGTTGTTATTATTTATTCACAGCGTACGTTAATATGATGTTAATAATAGCATTAACAGCTTGCTTTTAATGTATGTCGTTGATGCTTTTTCTTTTTAAAAAATTTATGGTATTAACAGCGCACATCAATATGCATGTTGTTAATAATACTATTAACAGCATACTTTTAATGTGCGCTGTTAATAACGCGCTGCGGAAAAGTAATTTTCTTGTAGTATTTCTTTAAGATTAGATCAACTAGGTCGAACATGTGATATATTTTTGTCAACAACTCAGTACGGTATTCTTGAAAAAAAGATTAATTTCAAAGAAAAATTCAAGTTGATAACCATTGGTTTCAAAAAATCTGGATACAAATTAAAGAATCTTATTAAAAGTTAAAACTTTATCATAATAGCATTTGTTCACTCATAAACACTTAAACAGGGGACACTAGTAAAACACATGCAAAATTACACTTTCAAATATGTCATATATTACTGCCTTCATATGCTAGCACGACGACGGAACGAGGCTGGAGACGGGGCGAGGCTAGCGGCGGCGAGGCGAGGCTAGCGAAGGCAGGGCGGCGCGGCGAGGCTAGTAGAGGCAGGGCGACGTGGCGAGAGGCTAGCGGCGGTGACTATCTTGCAAGCAAACAACACGTTTGTTCGTTTGGGACTTTGGGTGAAAACAAACTAGGTTTTTGACATTTTATTTTTCAATTTTTATTTTCAGTAAGAAAGCAAAACTGCAAAAGGAAAAAAAATGAAAAATAAAATAAACCAAGCCGGTTTTTCTGGTTCGTCCGGTTCACCGGTTCCCAGCCGGTTCATAACGATTCGTATCCGGTTCTTGAGTAGTCGGTTTTCAAAGTCACCTCGAACCAAAAATTTGACCGGTTCCCGGTTCAACCGGTCTGACCGCCCGATCCGGTCGGATTTTCAGAACACTGATTATCATAGATTAGTTATTTATTAATTAATATGATAATTAATTTATGTCATGGACCCCGACAATAAACATAAAAATCAACGATTCATTCGTCGTCTTTTCTGCGGTCGGTTAACTCGGGAAGTTGCAAGGACTTAACTTTGGTTTTGGCTAAGTTGTGACTTGAATTAATTGACACGACGACGAGACGGTCATTTGGGAGACGGGTCTCTATTCGGATTAAATTTTTAATCCATAGACATAGAGAGGTCTCTCATGTTCCACCCCGTGGTTGCTTAGGAAACCGCCAAGCCATACAAGGGTTTATTTTCCCAACATGACCGAGGGGATTAAGCTCCTTTGTAAGTCTACATTGGAGGGTTTGTGTCGCTTTTGCATCAGCTTTAATTTTCTTTTTAGCAGCGGCATCCCATTTTTCAAAGTTCAGAATCACCCCTTGCTCGTCTCTCGAAAGGTCAAATCCGGTTTGGATGATTATCCACATGTCCACCTGAGTTTTTAGGTGGGCTTCCATTTGACTCTTCCAATACTCGAAGTCTTCCCTAGAGAAAAGAGGGGGATGAGCGGTACTGTAGTCCTCTTGCAATGCCATAAGGATAGTAGAGAATTTCCTGAACTTGCAAAAACAAAAATAGTAAAAATGTACCAAGACTTTTGTCTTGGATTAGCAGTGTGGGATAAAATAATAAAAGAAATGCAATTAAAGAGAGCTTTGAAAAGTAAGTAAAATTACCAAAATGAGAAATCTGAAAAAGTGCTCAAGTGTTGGTTTTACCAAAATTGAGCAGCCCCCACTCTGATACTAATTGTAGGATCGAGATGAGTGATAGAAGGGAGGTGAATATCACTTCATTAAAACATTCGGATTTAATACTAAAATTATTAAGCGATCAAAATGCACAGTGAAAACTTCGATAATAATCGTAAGAGAGGGAGATAGAGCAGCGGAAACACACAACAAATCAAGATCACTAACACGCGTTGGTTTTACTTCCTTCGGAGTCTAGATTGACTCCTACTGTAAGGCCCACGATCCTTGATCGTTTACTTTGGGCATCACTAATAAATGACAACAAGTTTACAATATTACAAATCAATGTGTGCAATATTAAATTAACAACAATAATACTGACTCCTGAAGTGTGAGGGCAAGTCTTTGTTCGGAGAGTCAGATGGTGTTTCGGCGTTGTTTGAGCTTCGGTCGTGCACAGGAGAAGAGAGTGATCGTAGAGATTATGTTGTTCATGGCTGTTGCACTCGACCCCTTTTTATACTACTCATTCAGGCGCCTGAAAGGCTTTTCAAGCGCCCTAGTCGCAGCGAATCAGACGGAAACTTTATTTGTTGCGCAGTCAAACTCTATCTTGGTCAGGCGCTTAAGTCCCTTTCAGGCGCCTGAGTACCGACGTGGATCCTCCACTCAGCATTCGCCACGTCAGTCTAACCGTTGTGCCAGCTCAGTCTCCAACTGCCAGCTTTCAGGCGCCCTAGTCAAGCTGCTTCAACTTTTTCAGCTGCAACAAGGGTTAGTTCCAAATATCTAATAATATAAATTAAGCATATATGGAACACAATCAGTGCTGTCTTGGTCCTGACTTTCATGTTTCATCCGAAACCCTAGGTTGGACCGACGCCTACTGTTCCCTCGTTGGAAAATGTGTCCTCACCTACTCCTTTAAGGAGAGTTTACCTGTTGCCACTCAGAACCTCCGGTTGGACTTTTGCTAGACCTCTGAGAACCCGAAACTCGACGATGCTCAACCTCGACCTGTATTGACTCTTGTCCGCGATCCCCGCTCGACAAAGACTTCTTCTCGATCCCCCGAACCAAGTCTTCATGCTCGGCTACACTCACCAAGTCTTTGTTGCCCGATCCCCGACCAGGACTTCATGCTCAACCGTGCAGGTCAAGACTTCTTGCCTTTCTTACCTAGGACTTTCCTGCAAACTCTACAAATCCATTAGTATACAATACCAGCTTAACTTGAACCCTTTGCCACTTATCAAAACAAGGTTCGATCTGGTGCTTCCGGCACCAACAAGTTTTCCAGAGTTCCACAAGGTTGTATCGTGTCCCAAAGGCACGACCATGTCTCTCCAAGCCAATTTCAATGTTCCACACGGCCGTGTTGTGCCCCGTGGCACGACCCTATATCATCTCACCAAAGGATACACAAGCTAGTCATGCCTATAAGGCATAGTCATGTCTCATTTTGCCAAAAGTTCTCATGGGCAGGCCATGCCTCTCTAGCACATTTCACACACCACGGCTGTGCCAAGGAGGGCGGCAGTGCGACGAAGCGAGGCATGGTCATGCCCTACCTATACAAAGGCATTCCTCTAAGTACCCTCTGTTAGGATGTATACTAAAAGTCTTGCCTTTTGGTTAGGATACATCTACATTTTAAAGAGAATCAAAAAATCACACAGTGCATGTTTATATTAGTATGTGCACTAACCGTCTGATGCTTGACATTGTAGATAACATGGTGCGTGGTGTCGCACAGAAGATCATGTTATCAGGTTCCTTACCGAAGCATAAGAAAGAGGCTCACAACCGAGATGGAATTGGACAAACCATCGGGATGGTTGTAGTGTAATTAGGTGTGGTTTATCTTAACCATAGGATTACACTAGTGTACTTTGTGTGCATTGAATAGGACCAAAAGAGAGGTTATCTAATTTTTGTACTGACTTAGTAAATTGGATTAGACCTTGGATAATATTATGGAGTACGATCTCTTAATCCCGAAATAATGACGGGCATATATTATTAATTATTATCCTTTTGATTTACCAATGGGGGAGATCTATTCTGTTAGATCGATAGACCCAGTAAGTTGGGAAATAATATTAATAATATGATGTGTCGTTGATTATTAACGGAGTCCATGTCCTGGTGAGTCAGGGTGATGATGCCCCCTTGGTGAGCTCAAAAGAATCGTCATGTCAAATCTTGCAAGTGGACCATGGTCCGCATGTCGAAAAGGTTGAGTGGTACTAATCAAGGATGAAGAAGATAATTAATTTAATTATCAGTAAATTAAATTAATTATCGAGCATACAATATCTTAAACACGGGGAGATAGACGACTCGTAATAGGTGGAACCCATATGAAAATATGGGGGTTGGTGAGGAAGTACAATGGGATCCTTTAGTGGAATGGATCTCCATTAAATGGATCGGGTTTGGATCCATTAGCGGGCCAAGAACCAACTCCTCCTCATGGTCCCTATCTTAGCCCAATAAAACCCCATAGGAGTCATGATACAAGGTTGATTAATTAAGGAATTAATCTGGGATTAATTAAGTTATTAATCTCGGAATAATTAAGGAATTAATCTTGGATTAATTAAATTATTAATCTCTGATTAATTAAGAAATTATTCTCTAATAAAATTTTGGAATCAATCCATAATTAATTGGAAAATTTTTCCAATTAATCATATATATCTCATATGTATAAACCCCTACCTCTTTCTACTATCTCTTCCCCTCTCTTAACCTAGGGTTTAGGTTGCGCCGGATCAAGGGAGCAAGAAGACAAGTTCTTCTTCTCCTCCTCTTTGGGCGTGGAACCTGAACAAGAGAGAGCACCATCAGGTGGTGCTCAGTAGGAGAGAAAGGAAGGGAAGAATCACCGGCAGTGATCTCAAGTGGGAGGTGCGGCGCCGGTGGGAAGAGGAAAGGAGGCTCAAGGAAGAGAGGTTTTGCACCCTTCTTCGTCCACCTTTACTCTCCATCATCATGCTATCTTTCTTCCTCATCACCGTGTGCAAGCTGGGTGCGAGAAGGAGCCACCGACGGCTGGGAAAAAGGAGAACTTCTTCCTCCCTTGGCCAGCGGCATTGAAAGAGAAGTTAGGAGAGTTTTCGGTTGGGGTTTGGAGGAAAGGAGAGCTTTATTTCTCTTCTTCACGTTCATCATCTTCATTCTCCTTGGTCTATTTGGTGGACGGTGCAAGGAAGAGGAATCTTCTTCCACCTTGGAGGGTCGCTGGCGGCAAGGAACCCTAGGTCTAGGGTTCCTCTTGGCTGGCGCAAAGCAAGGTGGAGAGAAGAAGGAAGATTGATCCGGAGCCTTGGTGATTCCGCGTCTTGGTAGCTCGTCGCCCACACGACGTCCAGGAGGGGAGGGTCATAAGATAGAAGACTGCGAGGTAAACGGCGAGGCATATTTCTCCCGAGCTCCAGTTTTGTTTTACTATGTTTTATTTGTGCCTTGTTGCTTTGTCTCGTCATTTCATGTATGTTAGTTTATTATTTTGATTTGGAATCATAGATAATAATTAATTAACTAAACCCCGAAGATAAACACAAAAATCCACGATCCAAATCGTTGTCTTTTCCGCGGTTAATTAATCCGGAAAGTTACAAAGCCTTAACCTCGGTTTCGGCTAAGTTGTAACTGAGAGTAATTAACACGACGACGAGTCGGTCGTTAGAGGGATGAGTCTCTATTCGGATTAAATTTTAATCCGTAGACATAGAGATGTCTCTCAGATATGACCACGTGGTTGTCTTGGAAACCGCCAAGCCATACCCTACACCCTCGATTGGTTTTGATGTGGTCAACCAAGCCAAGTTAGGTCGTATTGTATTTGATACATTATGTCTAAGTGTGTAGGAGCTTAAGAGCACAAGAAGTCGAGTGGAAGATGCAACAAATAAGAATGATGATACTAGAAGTGAGTCAATGGACTTAGTGCATCCGAGGGACGAAAAGCTGCGGAAGAGTACACTGATGGACGAGAAGGATGCATGTGACATCTGAGGAACAAGAAGACAGGGAGGAAGCCTGCTCGAGGAGAAGACCAGCGTTGGGTTCGGGTGAGCTCAACTTTAGATGTCAAAAAATCACTCAAGCAATCAGATTCCGAAGAAGGTTAACTCTAGAGTTAACTTTAGAGCACTCAAGGTATAAGGCACCTCAGATGCCTTTAGAGGCGTCTCAGATGAGCCGAATTGAATCTGCAAAGTTTCATAACTGAGGCACATCAGTTAAGACCCAAGGCACCTCAGGTTGGAACTGAGACACCTCAAGACATAATTGAGGTGCCTCGGGTCAAAACTGAGGCGCCTAGGATGAAAATTTCTGTTAATAAACCGTTAGCTGCGTGGATAATATTTTATCCAACTGAGGTGCCTCGGATCTCAACCAAGGCGCCCTAGATGCCACTTCATTAAATGGTCACTTTGACCATTAGGCTATAAATAGCCCCCTAGAGCTAAAAATTAAAGACAACAACTTGTATTATTTTCCTACTCTTGTTTTGATCTTCCAAAGATTGTAAGAGGCTACTCCACCTTCAATAATGGAGTCTTTCTAGTAGAACTTTTCACCACCTTGGATTAGTAACCTCCCTAGTTGTAATCAAGTAATTTCTGGCTTGTTTATTTTTATGTTGTTATTTTTGCTTAATTAATTAATTGTGCATCCTTGCTAAGCAAAAGCAAAAGAAATTTTCTAACTTGATTTTCAAGGCTATTCATCTCCCCTAGCAGGCCCACTCGGGACCTATAATTTCTTCCCTAATTTAAACAGACGAGGGTCCTTTCCTTGAGGGAGAGGTCAAGATCCAATGCTATTCTAGCCTAGAAGTGACGATTTTATGTTTAAGTCTCCATCCCGTCTAACTCGAAAGCAAAGGATTATATCTTGAAGACCAGATTTCTACCGTGGCTAAGTTTTCTCCCCACTTCTCTTTAGATCGGGTGAAACTTTCCTATTCTTTGACTTCTAGGTTGATTCATATGTTTAGAGACTAGTGTAAGATCGTTGACATTTGCTAGAGGGGGTGTGAATAGCACTTTTCTTGAACTTTCTCTACAAAAAGGTTAGCACAATACAAACAATATAATGAAAAACAGGAGAACTAATGCTAACACCTTCGTTTACTTGGTATCCACCTCCAAAAGGTGACTAATTCAAGAATCCTTCGGTGGATCACTCCCCGGATGCCCTCCGGCTACCCCTTATCGCTCCTTGTGAGTGGAGAAACCTCGCCACAACACCTCAACAATATCTGAGCTCTTAGACTACTATTTGGCCTTTAACCAAAGCCAAGTTCGTCAAGAAGCCTCGGCCAAAATCGAGTCCCTATAAATAGAACTCTAGGCTGATAAGTTGTTGCCAGTCGACTGCCCCCACACAAATTCGACCGTTACAAGCCTAACGTTCAAATTTTAGCTGCTACCAGTCGACTACCCCTAGGACAGTCGACTGGTCCAGGGCCGACTACCTTCTGTGAGTTCGAGATCTTGCTGGCAGTCGACTGATCAATCCCCAGTCGACTGCCCAGCTTACAATATCATTCTCCCTCACTCCGAAGACCCTCCTTCACGTATGTCTTCAAGTATACTCCCTCGGCTTGCCCCTTGAAGTCCTCTTCCATCGGCTATTGTCCCTCAGATGCGCACACAAGCCTTCCCTTGGCTTGCCTCCATGCCACCCTTCACATGTGCCCTTTGAAGTCCACTTCCCCGGCTTGCCCTTGGAATTCTCTTCCCTCGGCTCTCGTCCCTCAGATCAATCCTCTATGTGTGACTCTCCAAGTCCTGCAAACTCAATCACACATATCAAATAACAAGAGTAAGCCTAACTTAAACCCTTTGCCCAAACATCAAAATACATGGTCACTTCGGACCATAGATTGCCCCAACAATCTCCTCCTTTTTGATGTTTGGCAATACGTTTAAGTTAGGAAAAACAAATAGCAACAACAATGCTAAAACAATCATGGATCCTATCCCAAGGCATCCCACACCTAACCTCCCCAAGTTAGGATTTTTTTACCAACACGGGCTTTTTAAAGCTTCTCCAAAGCTCCCCCTACATTGGACTTACAAAGGTTTTTTTAAGAACCCCTCCAAGGTTCCCCTTACGCTAGGAATGGAGCAATAATGCTCCCCCTTCACCTAGTCTCCCCTTAGACCTAGGATTTCCTTGCAAAGGTGTGTTTGGTTTCCCAAATTAAACCCAACACTTCTCCCCCTTTGCCTAACATCAAAAAGACTCCAATAATATCCCAATTATTGGATCTTTTAATACCTAATGATCCTAAACACAGTGTACTAGCCCCCCATACACTTGTTTTACATCATTTGGATACCAATCAGCTGCTGGATACCAAATCCAGCCCAGACCAGTCGACTGCCCCTGTTGGCAGTCGACTGATACTCTGAAAATCAGTTTTTCAGCATTTCTGACCAAATTCAGAAATGCGCCAAAAATTCCACAAATCTCTAAAAGTTCCCAAATTTTGTGGAGAGGTTTGTGGTAACCATACCTACTTAGGAAAAATACACCCAAAAATGTATCTATTACCATTCCTAAGTTTGACTCAAAACTCAAAACTAGCAAAAAAGTTCACTCAAACCTTGCCCAAAAGTCCTTGTTTTGGTTTCCCCTTGATGTCACTGCCCATACCAACCCACAATGCCTTCCTAGCATTGATTTATATGGTATTTATACATCAAAAATCAATTTTTATGCTATATGACCCCAATATCATATTTCCATGCATGAAACTCAAAGCCACCGTGCCAAAACCCACGAATTGAGACTCAAGTCTGTCTCCAACTCTTTTGGCATATTCCATGGTCCATCTAGACCTCTAAGAGCAACCCTCCCAAGATCCATTCACCATATATCCCAAAGGCTCCTAGAGCTCCCCCTTGAGCTCTTAGCCCTAACCACCTCCCTAGGTGACTCAATCCACACTAGACCACACCGTGTGCCACCGGTGAGTCTTGGCCTACAAAATTGACCTTCTTAACCTTAGACACCTTGTATTTGGTTAAATCCTTCTTTTCCCCTTTAAATGACATCCCCTTGCCATTTTTGGACTCCCCTTCTTGCCATAATCATATGCTACCCTAGCATATTTCTTTCCCTTGGCATGGGAGACCTTAGATCGGTATCCTAGACCCGATCTATCATTGTTGGGTTTTAGATCACCCAACATCATATCCAAACCCTTAGATCCAATCGTGAATCTCTCTAGGGTTTTCTCTAACCTATCAAGCTTTTCCCTTAAAGCTTAATTTTTCCTTTTTAGGCTTCTAAACCTAGAGTCCACATGTCCACTTTGGGCATTCATAGACCTACCCACCTTTCTAGCCACATGTCTCTCCTTCTTGGGATTTTTGCCTTGATCCTTAGGTCTAGTTGTCTTAGATTTTTCATGATGCATTGATTTCGTAGGGTTTTGATCTACAATATTAACCCTACTCCTATCATGATATTTAAATCCATGATTATTCCTAACAAGCATGTAAGAATTTGAAATTGGATTTAATTTTAAACAAGGAATTATCTTTCCTTTTACCGTTGAAGCTCCCCCTTGGTGTGAACTTCTTTTCTCAAGTGCTCCATTTTCTTGAGTTCTCCCTTTCTTGGAAACTTGGTATGATAATGCCCTAGTTCTCCACAAGTGTAGCATCTTATTTTCTTCCTTCTCTCTTGGGTTTCTTCATTCCTACAACCCATGTTAGATTTTGAAGAACTTGAAATGGGTTTAGAGCTTACCTCCTTTTTCTTACCCAATGGACACTTGTCCTTGTAGTGCCCATTCTTGTTGCATCCAAAGCATATAATATGGTCCTTTGACTTTGCTTTGGTGGAGGTTGAAGCTTCCTTTTGCTCCAGTATTGAAGTGGGTCTCTCCTCCCCCTCAATCCTTGAGGTGGTGACCTCTTCACTTTCTTCCTCACTTGAGGCTGTGGACACTTCTTCCTTTTCTCCCTCTTCGGATGTTGACGTTGACTCACTCTTCGATTGGTCCTTTTTCCCCTCTTCTTCTTGTCCTTGTATCGGATTCTCATGTAGAGCTATCACTCTTCTCCATAGCTCATATGCATTCTTGTAATCTCCTGCATTTGACACAATATATGAAGGTAACACATTTAGTATAACTCTAGTTACCTCCTTATCCGCCTCCGCTTCTTCCGTTTGACTCTTGGTCCAATACCGAGGTCGGAGGCGCTTCCCCTTTTTGTCCATTGGAGCTTCAAATGGAACTTCCAATGTCGTCCAATGATCCTAATCTATTTGGAACCATGTCTCCAACCACTTCCTCCAATAGTTGAAATCATCTCGATCGTACGGAGGTGGAATCCTAATATCCCCAAGTGGACCTTCCGATTCCATTTTTCTCTAGCTTTCTTTGCTCTCCCGGCGGTTAGTCTGTAGACGAGCGACCCCAGCTCTAATACCACTTATAAGATCGTTGACATTTGCTAGAGGGGGTGAGTAGCACTTTTCTTGAACTTTCTCTACAAGAAGGTTAGCACAATACAAACAATATAATGAAAAACAAGAGAACCAATGCTAACACATTCATTTACTTGGTATCCACCTCCAAGAGGTGACTAATCCAAGAATCCTTCGGTGGATCACTCCCCGAATGCCCTCCGGCTACCCCTTGTCGCTCCTTGTGGGTGGAGAAACCTTGCCACAATACCTCGACAATATCTGAACTCTTAGACTACTTTTTGGCCTTTAACCAAAGCCAAATTCGTCAAGAAGCCTCAACCAAAATCGAGTTTCTTTAAATAGAACTCTAGGCTGATAAGTCGATGTTAGTCGACTGCCCCCACCTAAATTCGACCGTTACAAGCCTAACGTTCGAATTTTAGCTGCTACCAGTCGACTGCCCCAGGGGCAGTCGACTGGTCCAGGGTCGACTACCTTTTGTGATTTCGAGATCTTGCTGGCAGTCGACTGATCAATCCCCAGTCGACTGCCCAGCTTACAATATCACTCTCCCTCACTCCGAAGACCCTCCTTCACGTATTCCTTCAAGTATACTCCCTCAGCTTGCCCCTAGAAGTCTTCTTCCATCATCTATCGTCCCTCGAATGCGCACACAAGTCTTCCCTTGGCTTGCCTCCATGCCACCCTTCACGTGTGCCCTTTGAAGTCCACATCTCCGACTTGCCCTTGGAGTTCTCTTCCCTCAGCTCTCATCCCTCAGATCAGTCCTCCATGTGTAACTCTCCAAGTCCTGCAAACTCAATGACACATATCAAATAACAAGAGTAAGCCTTGTTGGTGCAAGTTGCATCAGTGATGTCCTCCTCTAAATGTTTCAATGTTTGACAATATACTTAAGTCAGTGATACATTGAACAAGGGAAGGGTTAGTCAAGAAAGGTGTAACAAAGTGAAGAAAAGTCCTAGTTAACCTAGGCACTAAGTCCTGGTTCTAAGAATTGGGCACTAAGACCTGGTGAGTGAAGCTGGGCACAAAGTCCTGGTTCGTGGAATTGAGCACTAAGTCCTAGCCGAGGGTTGAGCACCTAAGACCTGGTGAGTGAAGCTGGGAAAAAGTCCTTATGAGTGAAGTTAGGCACTAAGTCATGGACCTAGGGTTTGGGCATGAAGTCTTGGTCCGAGGGATTGAGCAACTTAGCTGAGCGATGACTAAGGACAGAAGTAGAGACAGGTCGAGGGTCGGATGTCTTGAGATCCGAGAGTATCGAAGGCTAAGCAAAAGTAAACAAAAGTCCACCCGAATGGATTGGTTGGCAACCGTCTCCTGAAAGGAGTAGGTTGAAGGCGCGTTCCCGGGGGTGGGAACTTAGGCGTCAGTTCGACCTAGGGTTTCACGGAAATTCGAAGTCAGAACCAAGTCCTTAAGGTTAAGATTATCTGCATGTTTGTCTTGTCTGTTATTGTATTGTAGGTACCTAAAAGTTGGAAACAAGGCAGGCAAGCGAACACAAACCTACCTGGAAGAGGCATCCAGGGTGCCTGTATTAATACAGGCGCCCCAGAGCTATAGGGCGCCTGTTAACAGGGGCGCCTGTGATGAGACAGGCACCTGGGAAGGGAAAAATCATCCCTGCTGCGAGTTCGGTGCGGAGATGATGTTTGACCAAGCCTCTTGAGGCGCCCCCATGAGTACTATATAAAGGGGCTTCGACCCCTCAACTCTACACAACTTTCTGAAACGATTCTAAATTTCCCAAGTGACGACAAAGCGCTAATGACGAAGCTCTATGACCAGGAGGCTCCAGGAGGAAGTGTGCGGCACTTCGGAGGTCTAGATCGGCCGAGTTTCAATTCTGTTTGTTCGGTTTGAGTTTACATTCTGCAGTTCAATTTATCTATCTTTTTGTTTATAACTCTTGCACTGTAAGATGGGTTTCTCCACCTCCGAAAAGTCCGGAAAGGAGACCATTAGTGGACGGGCATTCCCGTGCTTAGGCCTTGGATGTACTGACCCTGGGGGGTTGGGAACCAAGTAAATCCTGTGTGCAATCTGTCGTTTGTTTTGTCCTTTATTTCGTTTTGTTTTCTGCTGTGCTACTAACGCTCTGTTTAGAACGAATATTCGTAAGTATATGATCGGAAGTTTCCGCGAAAGATTTACGGTCGATATTCACCCCCCCCCTCTATCGACGGCACCGAGCCAACAAGCCTAACTTAAACCCTTTGCCCAAATATCAAAACACATGGTCACTCCAGACCATAGATTGCCCCAACAAGTAGATCTCTCTGCTCTAGGGTGTAGGGAGTAATTGTAGCGTATTTGTTGATGTAAACACTTGAATTTGGATATTTCCTATTATATGACATGTTTGTGCCTTGCTTGTATTTGATTGAATGTGTGAATGAGAATTGATTGTGTGTAAGTGTTGTTTAATTGAACCATTTTATAGATTATTCACCACATAGAGGTAATATCCGAGATCGTAACACTCGGGGGGGGGCCTCATGTATCCTGAAATAGAGGGAAATTCTCTATAAGGGATTATCTAATCATGTTTAATGGGTTTTTCTTAATCCCGTGTTAGGAAGTGATCTGTGTAATGTGGAGTTGTACACTCAGGGGGCTCTCATGTAACAATTGGTACCCTTAACATCTGGGCTCTTAGCATTACCTATTCTACTTAATGGCATTGGATGCCACTGGGGGAAGCACACCAATGCATTTGCTTCAGTACCTAGTTAGGATCCCTACAAAGCATAGACATTGAAAGTAAGAGATAAACAAACCATAGTTCATCAACTTGCATCACAATGAAAATGAAAGCCTAGAGTAGCTTACCAAACCAACCTCCACTCTCTGAGCTCTTGGTCATCTCTTCTCTCCCTTCTACCTCGCTCTAGTTTTATTCTTTAGAGTAGAGACAAAACCAACCTCCAATAGCCAAGTTAACTTCCTTCATGACCTTACTAGTTCTTAACCATAATCCATGTGAATTTGATATCTTTTTATTATTGATGACGTAACTGTGCACTTTCGATGACGTACCAAGGCATAACCCACCATTGCTTCTAGCCTAACAAATATTTCCATATTTACCCCTTTGTCTGGCCCTACTAGACATAATCTCTCTCAATCTGAGAATGTTATTCTCAAACTTATTTTATATCTTTCGAATATAATCGTAATGCGTGTAACCCAATAAGTTCCTGATTATATTGGTCATTCATAATTAATCATTAATTATGAATCAATCATGAGTGACACATAGTAGTATACATGACTCTCGATTGATCAAAAAATCACATTTTATTCTAGAACTAATTCTGAACCCTTTACCCACTACAGTTATCAGTGTGTTTGTTCCTTTTACTCATCTTGTATCCAATTAGTTCAAGACATGGTCAATGTGTCACTCCCTACTAGGGTGACTATGTCACACCTAGCCCACATAGTAGTTCATTGTCCTATGAATTCAAATTACTCAAGCATATGTCCAAGAAGACCATTCTCTTGACATGTTTTGCTTTGGCCAAAGACTTACAAGTAATAATCCTGACAAGTAGCTTTAGGGTATACATCTCCTTTATCAAATGAGTGATGAATACTCTGTGGGCTATTCATACACATTCGGACATATTGACTTATACCCAACCATCCCAAATCTATACCTCTTAGGAGATATCCTTCTAAGATGTCAAAGAATAAGCCTCCATGACCAAGGCGACTTGAATACCTCAAGTCTAAGGAAACTTACACTCGAGTTGCAATGAGATCTTCATTGATAAGTATAGAACCACATGAAATCCCATAACATATCATATCTAATGAACTAGTTACGCTTAGTTAGCATTCATATGTTAACTCGCAACATCCCAATATTACCAACCAGTGATCACAGATTACTTGGATATACTAAGGATCATAATATATGCTAGTCTCATAGAATCGATGATGTCTAGTGTCATCAATTCATCGATTAAGAAATATTTCAATACGTATATAATTACACATGATGAGATACTAATTATAATCCAATCATAATTTCTCTCATGTTATGCATTGTATTGTGGACTTCAATTTAAGATCAACTCACATACATAGAGAATGTATATCCAAATAGTAAATTTATTTATCAAATAAACGATCCAACTTCATAGGATATCTCTCAAATATAACAGCCCCTATCCCACGTATAAGACAATTCAGTCCTATAATAGATGAGATGGCAAACCTTCTTTGAGGTATTCATGAGCAAGTGAAACAAGTTATTCAAGAGAACAACAGCAAGTACAAGACTCAGGTTATCGTCATTGTCGTGAGATACTTTTTGAGGTTGGGGACTTTGTTTGGGATGTATTAACTCGTGATCATTTACTTGTGGGCAAGTATATATAACAAGCTTAAAGATAGGAAGATTATACCATACCACATACTACAGAAGATTAATGACAACGTGTTTCAGTTGCGCCTTCCTAGTCACTTGAAGACTTCTAATGTATTCAATGTCAATCACTTGACTCCTTATTCAATGGATGCTAATGATTCTACTATGAAGTTGAGGACGAGTTCTTTTTAACCCAGGGTGATTGATGCAGGATCAACACAAGAAGGCCTTACGAACTTTGAAGGGTCATAACTTTTGACTCAGATATTAAAACAAGGCATTATTTGGCTTGAATCAAACCTCATTTAGAGACCTAGATTCGTTACTGGGTGGAACTCATAACTACCAAACTTTGGATTTGAAAAATAACATTTAGGGTCTTTTCGGATGCTCCAAATATCTATTTTACTATTTTTGATAATTTCTATTTTTTATATTTAGGATACTTTCGATAGTTTTGCCTATCATGAGTTAGGATTTGTTTATATAAGCATTTGTTTAGCTATTTGAGAGATTAACCTCGGTTATTAAATAAAATTTTCTTTTTTGGAAAACACTTGAGAATGGTAATTTCTCTTTTTGTTTTCTCCATAAATTCTCCTCGTTAACCCGCAGGATATTTTTTTGTACCACTTGTTGACCGATGAAATTCACATATCTCCATAATGTTGGTGCAATTGACCTTTAAGATTTTGATATTTGTTTGATAATATGTTTAATGGAGCTTGGTCAATATTGACCTCGTTGGGTGAGTAGTCTACCAAGTAACTCGAAAGTCCAAGCAGGTTAAGGTAACTTAATGCATGACAAAGGAAAACCTAGAAAGAGGTAACCTTAGGTCTTGGAGGAGTGAACTCCAAGCAAAGTCCTAGTGAGTGAAGCTAGGCCCTAGTAAGTGAAGGTAGGTGATGAAAGTCCTAGTGAGTGAAGTTAGGTCTGTTGGGACCGGGTGCATGTCGACATGGATACAGGTTCATAATTTTAAAGTTTAATTACGTGCAGCGGAAGGTTTAGCATAAATAATTTCTCAAATTATTTTAACCATGTATCTAGCATGCGACCTTATGGTGTGTGGACATGATCATAAATTAAAATTTTGCAGAAAAAGTAAACTAATTTACTTTGTACCTCGCGTAACTCGAAGAAAGGGACGAGATCCAACCGTAGCGTCCTTTGGAAGCTTCGCCTCTATTCGCATCCACGCCGAGTTCTCTTCGGGATGACTTCGCAAAGCCACGAGTTTTGTGCCGACAAGAACTACTAGATTCTCCAAAGGCACAACTAGAATATCAAGAGAGAAAGATGGAAGACTAACCATCAAGTAACGGAATCAAGATCCGGGAGAGGAAGGAGTTGCGATCCGCTTCTTCTTCTTCTTTGTCACCTTCTTGGTGGAGGAGGCTCTCGGGAACCCTAGGCGGTGCGCCGACCCTAGAGAGAGAAAGGGGCGTCGGCCCTAGAGAGAGAAAGGGGCGCCGGCCCTAGAGAGAGAGAGGGAGAGAATAAGGGAGAGAGAGAGAGCTTCTTAATCTCTTAATTAATTGGAATTCAAGGTTTGCCTTTGGTTCCTTTATATAGTAGCCTCTCCATTGCCAAGTCTCCCTTTTAACGGAATAAATTTATATAAGAAATTTATCTTATAAATTTTCTTATGAATTATTCTGTTATGCCAAGTTTTATTATAACTAAATTTATAATAAAACAAACACATCTCCCAATTTATTATGGAATAAGAAATTTATTATATAAATTTTTCTTATCATGGAAAAATCAATTCACAATTGATTTTATAAAATAAAATAAACCATTTAAAGTTTATTTTAATCTCCATGAAAATAAATTTATATATATAAATTTCTTTACATAAATTTCTTTATATAAATTTATTTATCCATAATTTTATAAAACAAATCGCGCTTGATTTATTTTATAATTTAAACCAAATAAATTGGTTTTCTCTCCATGTGGTGGCCGGCCAAACCAAAGAGGGTGGGGACCCTCTTTGGCCGGCCAAACAGAGCCGCCTCCTCGCGAATTAAACTCATTTAATTCGCCTAATAAGCCTTCAAAAGACTTAGCCGTTTTAGGCTTCCAATGCGCCTCTGATAAATTCAGATTCGACTTATTTCTCTTGATCGGAAAATCTAATTTCCAACTCGTTTTAAATCTCTCGGATTACTCGTTGTGCGTGTGACTAAATAGGCTTTCGATTTATGTTGGCCATCTATAATTAACCAATTATAGAACGATCATGAGTGGCACCTAGTAGTACATCATGACCCCCAATTAATCGAAAGATCAATGGTTGACCTCAGAAAGAATTCTGAAACCCTTCAGCAGCTATAATGAGTCATGCCTCATTCCCTTCACCATCTTATACCCACTTGGTTCAGGACACTGTCTATGTGTGTCAGTCCCCACTAGGCTGACTACGTCACACCTTGCCCAAGTAATGTCTTTCTCGTCCAATGGATTCTAATTACTCACATATGTCTAAGAGATTCATACTCTGAACATGTCATGCTCTAGCCAGAGGCTTCGAGTAACAATCCGACGATAGGCCTCGGGTATACATCTCCTCGCAAGGAGTGGTGAATCCTTTGTAGGTTGTTCAAACATCTTCGGGCACTTCGGCTTATACCCAACCATCCTGGGTCCACACCTCCATGGAGATGTTTGCTTAAGATGTCAAAGTATAAGTCTCCATGACCAAGATGACTTGAACACCGCAAGTCAAAGGAACATCGCACTTAAGCTGCAGTAAGAACTTCACTGACATGTCTATATGTAGACTACCATATGAAGTCTTACAGCCAGTCACTCCAATGAACTAGTTCCCTTAACTAGCATCCATATTTATCTCCGGACATCCCAATGTCTCCAGCCAGTGAAAATCAGCTGATTAGAGAATAACCCATGCTAGTCTCAACAGAATTGATAGTGTCCGTATTTATCAATTCATCGACTAGAGACAATTTCAATACTTCACAATTGCACATGTAGAGATAATCACTAGTTGTGAATTCATCACAAATTCTCTCATGCTGTGAATTGTATTGCGGACATTCAGTAAATGAGTTCAAGATCTCAATCAAATACATGAACATGTATACTCAAATAGTGAATTTTCATTTATTAAAGTAAATGATTACAATCATAAGGCGATTGCCTTAGGACACTTCTCTCATATTACTAACAAACTCCCACTTGGCCTAATGCCAATCGCTACGGTATCCAATACCATAGGCTCTAACATGACCCTCAAACTTGCTTTGAGGCAAGGCCTTAGTTAAAGGATCCGCTAAATTCCTTTCAGTGGGAATTTTCTCAATTTGTATGTCATTCCTACTTATAATCTCTCTGATCAGATGATAGCGGCGAAGCACGTGTTTGGATCGTTGATGAGACCTTGGTTCCTTTGCTTGTGCAATAGCTCCATTGTTGTCGCAGTAAACCGGCACTGCTTCATCAATGGTTGGAACCACACCAAGTTCGGAGACAAACTTCTTGATCCAGACTACTTCCTTTGCTGCTTCCGAAGCTGCGATATGTTCCGCTTCCGTGGTAGAATCTGCTACGGTGTCTTGTTTGGAACTCTTCCAACTTATTGCGCCTCCATTCAAAGTAAATACGTATCCAGACTGAGATTTGGAGTCATCCTTATCTGTCTGGAAATTGGCATCTATATACCCACGTATTACCATATCTCCTTCTACATATATTAGGAACATATCCTTAGTTCTTCTTAAGTACTTAAGGAATGTCTTGACAGCCGCCCAATGATCCATTCCTGGATCAGACTGGTATCTGCTCGTGACACTCAGAGCATACGATACATCGGGCCTAGTACATAACATAGCATACATGATAGATCCTATCGCGGATGCATAAGGAATCTTATTCATGCAAATCCTCTCGTCTTCTGTGCGCGGACACATAGACTTTGAAAGGTTGATCCCATGCCTGATGGGAAGGTAACCTTTCTTGGATTCCGACATGCTAAACCTTTTTAGTACTCGGTCTATATATGTAGACTGCGAAAGACCAAGCAACCATTTTGATCTATCTCTATAGATTCTAATCCCAAGGATATAGGTTGCTTCTCCCAGGTCTTTCATGGAGAAAGTTTTGGACAACCAAATTTTAACTGATTGTAAGACTGATATATCGTTTCCTATAAGCAATATGTCATCGACATACAACACTAGGAATACGACTGCACTCCCACTAACCTTCTTGTACACACAAGGTTCGTCTAGATTTTGTGAGAAATCAAACTCTTTGATTGTCTCATCAAAACGGATGTTCCAGCTCCTGGATGCTTGCTTCAGTCCATATATGGATCGCCGAAGTTTGCATATTTTGGTTTTATCAACCGATGTGAAACCTTCAGGTTGTATCATGTATACATCCTCAAGCAGGTTTCCATTAAGGAAAGCTGTTTTCACATCCATTTGTCATATCTCATAATCATAATGAGCTGCTATGGCTAGGAGCATCCGAATGGATTTAAGCATAGCTACTGGCAAATAGGTTTCGTCATAATCAATTCCTTGTTTCTGACGATATCCTTTTGCCACTAATCTAGCCTTAAAGGTAACAACATTACCTTCCATGTCGGTTTTCTTCATGAAAACCCACTTGCACCCTATGGGTTTAATCCCTTCAGGTGGGTTAACCAAGTCCCATACTTGATTTTCGTACATGGAATCCATTTCCGACTTCATGGCTTCAAGCCATTTGTCCCTTTCTGAACTCTTCAGAACATCTTCATAACTGATAGGTTCGTCATCGCTTATGAGTAACACGTCGTTCGATTCACTTATGAGAAATCCGTATCTCTCTGGAATATTGCGTGTCCTATCAGACCTACGAAGAGGTGGTGTTGTTTTAGGTTCAACTGATAGCTCATCATTATGAGTTATTGGTTGTGGGTCTAGACTAGGCGTCTCTGTAATGTCTATTGGAGTTTCTTGAACTTCATCAAGTTCAATGCCACTCCCACTGTTTCTTGTAAAGAAATTCTTTTTCCAGAAATACAGCATGCCTTGAAACAAACACCTTTTGTTCCAAGGGATGATAGAATGGTAACCCTTCGTTTCCTTGGGGTATCCAATAAATAGACATTTATCAGACTTAGCATCCAATTTGTCTGATACAGTCCGCTTCACATAAGCAGGACAACCCCATATCTTAAGGTGAGTTAAGTGAGGTTTCTTACTATTCCATATCTCATATGGAGTAGTAGAGACTACCTTGGTCGGGACTCTGTTTAGCAGGTAAACAGCTGTCTTAAGTGCATAGCCCCAAAAGGATTTTGGAAGAGTTGCATGGTTCATCATGGATCTAACCATGTCCATCAAGGTTCGGTTGCGCTCTCAGATACACCATTATGCTGTGGTGTATACGGCGGAGTTCCATTGAGACAATATCCCATTGTCCCTAAGATAATCTTGAAACTCTTGACTCAAGTATTCACCACCCCGATCGGATCGAAGTATCTTAATACTTTTGCCAAGCTGTTTTTCTACTTCATTTCTGAACTCTTTAAATTTCTCAAAAGCTTCAGATTTGTGTTTCATCAAGAACACATACCCGAATCGTGAGTGATCATCGATAAAGGTGATGAAGTAGCTATAGCCTCCTTGTGCAAGAGTTGACATTGGTCCACATACATCAGTATGTATTAGACCAAGCAATTCTCCCACTGGATTATCTTTTCCGGAAAAGGGTAATTTAGTCATCTTGCCTTTTAAGCATGATTCGCATGTATCAAATGAACCGGGTTCAAATGATTCCAGAATTCCACATCGGTGTAATTCGGTCATGCGTTTCTTACTTATATGGCCAAGACGACAATGCCATGTGTAGGAGTCTATTCGATTATCTATTCGTGCACGCTTATTGCTTACTTCGATATTGAAAATGTTACCGGATAAATCTAACGTGTAGATATCATTGCACAAAGTTCCGGTCCTATAAAGAACGTCATTTAAAGTTATGTAACAACAATTGTTACTAAAAATTAAATGATAACCTTTTTCATTCAAACATGAAATAGATACAATGTTCTTTATTAATGAAGGAACAAAATAACAATTATCCAATTCTATGATACATCCAGTAGGGAGCTTTAGCAAATATGTTCCGATGGCAACAGCAGCAATCTTTGCTCCATTTCCAACTCGCAAATTCGCTTCTCCCTTGACGAGTCTTCTTCTATTCCTTAGCCCCTGTATGTCATTACATATATGTGAGCTACACCCAGTATCAAGTACCCAGGTATCTGAGGAAATAGAGTGACATTCAATAACGAAGATACCTGAAGAGGATGGGGCATCGGATGCCTTCTTCTTCAAGGACCCAAGATAAACCTTGCAGTTTCTTCGCCAGTGACCTTCCTTGCCACAATGATGGCAAGTGTCTTTTGGTATCTTTTCAGTCTTTTGGGTCTTTTTTCTTCTTTACTTTATTCTGTTCTTTGGCCTTCCTCTTAGAACCTTTCTTTGAGGAACCAACTAACAGTACCGTCTTCTGATCCTGCTTCACAGAAGGCTCTATAGTCTTTAGCAGGTTGAGCAACTCAGGAATGGTAGTCTCCAGCTTGTTCATCTGATAGTTCTTCACAAATTGTGAATAACTTTTGGGTAAACAATGCAGAATTAAGTCAATACTTAGTTCATGATCCATTACAAAACCGAGTGTGCTCAGTCGCTCTATGTATCCCAACATCTTTAACATAAACTGTGAGGCAGAAGTGTCTTCCTGCATCCTAGAGGTGAAGAGGAGTCTGGAGACCTCGAACCTTTCGGATCTCGCCTGCTCTTCAAATAACTCATGAAGATGGAAGATGATGGTATAAGCATCCATATGCTCATGCTGCTTCTGCAGCTCAGGTACCATAGAGGCTAGCATAATGCAACTCGCAAGTTCAGAATCGGTCACATGTTTCTGATAGGCCAACAATTGGTCTGGAGTTGCATTCTCTGGAGGACGGTCGGGAAGTTGATCTTCAAGGACATAAGCAAGCTTCTCTGCCTTGAGGACTATCCTTAGGTTTCGAAGCCAGTGCATGAAGTTTGGCCCAGTCAGTTTATTGTTGTCCAAAATGGAGCGCAAATTCAGAGAAGACATGATCGAGTGATTATCCTAGAAATACAAATTGAGCTTATGTGAGAAGAATGATTAAAGAATGTATCAACATACATTAATAAAATCCTATTTATTTTTCAAATTGAATAACCCTTTTTTTTCAATTCGGGAGATCGTAGGAACATCTCCAAATAGGTTGATATCCAACCATAGATAAGAACAACCATGGCTGTGGCCATCAAGTTATTCTTAGCTATGAAGGTAGGTAATTATACCGATTACATATCACATATATGTAACTATCACTTTATGCTATCAACTAATTGAATGTTTGCATAAATTATTGGGTTGTTAACTCATTAACAAGTATGCAACATTATACATAGCACCCAACTGCACCTCTCTTTACATCGACCTTGGCTGTGGCACAACAAATCGATGCTCCAAGCTTAAGGCTGACCCATTAATCAAGAAATAGTTTTAATATGGTTGGAGCTCATTCAACCGTTTAGTCAGGCTTGGATGTGTCCAACAACCAAAACTAAGGATTGACCTCTGACTCCAACTATATTATTCATAAACTAATCCCATGGTTTGAACATGTTGAGGTTCAAGCAGGGCATGGATGTGTCCATCAACCCAAACGAGAAACAAAACTCCGATTCTAACCATATTAATGGAAGGTGTTGACCTTAATATTTTGTAAGGGGTTTTGGGCTTCATCCTTTCTTTTCTAAGCACATTCATGACATATAATTATGTCATGACTAACGATTTCCTTAATAAAGTATGTATGTGACTTAATTTATCAAGTCTCATTAATTGAATTAGGAACCGGATTTCCTAATTCTAATTTCATACTTTATTCAAGGAATTCTTTTGGGAAACAATTTCCTAAATTGTCATAATCAATTTCGGAAATAATATGTTTAAGACTTTGATTTCTCTAAATCAAATCTTATTAAATTAAGAGACAGATTCCCTTAATTCAACCACATATTATTTTCATGAAAATCTCATTTAAGAAAACTCTATAGGAAAATGGTTTCCTAATTAATTTTGGAGACAACAATATGTAAGAGCATCACCTCTTAAATCAAATTTCCAAGATTTGATCACATATTTTATTCATGGATTAATTAATTATAACAAATTGTTTTCTAAAGGTGGCTCCCCGAGGCTCAGATACCCAAAGAAAAGAAATTTGTCGTAAATCCAATTTGGTCCGCTCCCCGAGGCATAACCAAATTAAACATGACAATTTTATTCAAAATGGGAAATTAAATTACAACAACTAACTTTAAATTGGACGGCTCCCCGAGGCTCAATCCAAAATAAAGAATTTTGTTAATAATTTAAAACCAATTCGAATTTAATTGTCAATTAATGATCCATAAATTTGTCTAGACTTTCTTGAAAGAAAGTGCCCAAAATTACGAGATTTCATAATAGGTTTTCAGAATAATTGTAGGTTTCTGGAACAAAGAAAACTTACATATTTCCAAAATTGAAAAATTTCTAAAATAGAAAATTTCTAAAATTGGAAAGTTTTCAAAGATGGAAAGTTTTCACAATTATCATAAAATTTCAGAAACTAGGATATTTCAAAAGTTTGCGAAATTTCATGAGGATTTCCAAACTTTGAAATTCCTAAATCTAAAATGTATCATAATTGGAAAGTTTCCATAATTGGAAAATTTTCCAAAATTGAGATCATGACAAAGTTTTCCGCAAAACAATTATATGATTATGTCGAACACTAACCGGCTCTGATACCACTGTTGGGACCGGGTGCATGTCGACATGGATACAGGTTCGTAATTTTAAAGTTTAATTACGTGCAGCGGAAGATTTAGCATAAATAATTTCTCAAATTATTTTAACCACGTATCTAGCATGCGACCTTATGGTGTGTGGACATGATCATAAATTAAAATTTTGCAGAAAAAGTAAACTAATTTACTTTGTACCTCGCGTAACTCGAAGAAAGGGACGAGATCCAACCGTAGCGTCCTTTGGAAGTTTCGCCTCTATTCGCGTCCACGCCGAGTTCTCTTCGGGATGACTTCGCAAAGCCACGAGTTTTGTGCCGACAAGAACTACTAGATTTTCCAAAGGCACAACTAGAATATCAAGAGAGAAAGATGGAAGACTAACCATCAAGTAACGGAATCAAGATCCGGGAGAGGAAGGAGTTGCGATCCGCTTCTTCTTCTTCTTTGTCACCTTCTTGGTGGAGGAGGCTCTCGGGAACCCTAGGCGGTGCGCCGGCCCTAGAGAGAGAAAGGGGCGCCGGCCCTAGAGAGAGAAAGGGGCGTCGGCCCTAGAGAGAGAGGGAGAGAATAAGGGAGAGAGAGAGAGCTTCTTAATCTCTTGAGTAATTGGAATTCAAGGCTTGCCTTTGGTTCCTTTATATAGTAGCCTCTCCATTGCCAAGTCTCCCTTTTAACGGAATAAATTTACATAAGAAATTTATCTTATAAATTTTCTTATGAATTATTCTGTTATGCCAAGTTTTATTATAACTAAATTTATAATAAAACAAACACATCTCCCAATTTATTATGGAATAAGAAATTTATTATATAAATTTTTCTTATCATGGAAAAATCAATTCACAATTGATTTTATAAAATAAAATAAACCGTTTAAAGTTTATTTTAATCTCCATGAAAATAAATTTATATATATAAATTTCTTTACATAAATTTCTTTATATAAATTTATTTATCCATAATTTTATAAAACAAATCGCGCTTGATTTATTTTATAATTTAAACCAAATAAATTGGTTTTCTCTCCATGTGGTGGCCGGCCAAACCAAAGAGGGTGGGGACCCTCTTTGGCCGGCCAAACCGAGCCGCCTCCTCGCGAATTAAACTCATTTAATTCGCCTAATAAGCCTTCAAAAGACTTAGCCGTTTTAGGCTTCCGATGCGGAGACCCTCTTTGGCCGGCCAAACCAAGCCGCCTCCTCGTGAATTAAACTCATTTAATTCGCCTAATAAGCCTTCAAAAGACTTAGCCGTTTTAGGCTTCCGATGCGCCTCTGATAAATTCAGATTCGACTTATTTCTCTTGATCGAAAAATCTAATTTCCAACTCATTTTAAATCCCTCGGATTATTCGTTGTGCGTGTGACTAAATAGGCTTTCGATTTATGTTGGCCATCTATAATTAACCAATTATAGAACGATCATGAGTGGCACCTAGTAGTACATCATGACCCCCAATTAATCGAAAGATCAACGGTTGACCTCAGAAAGAATTCTGAAACCCTTCAGCAGCTATAATGAGTCGTGCCTCATTCCCTTCACCATCTTATACCCACTTGGTTCAGGACACTGTCTATGTGTGTCAGTCCCCACTAGGCTGACTACGTCACACCTAGCCCAAGTAATGTCTTTCTCGTCCAATGGATTCTAATTACTCACATATGTCTAAGAGATTCATACTCTGAACATGTCATGCTCTGGCCAGATGCTTCGAGTAACAATCCGACGATAGGCCTCGGGTATACATCTCCTCGCAAGGAGTGGTGAATCCTTTGTAGGTTGTTCAAACATCTTCGGGCACTTTGGCTTATACCCAACCATCCTGGGTCCACACCTCCATGGAGATGCATGCTTAAGATGTCAAAGTATAAGTCTCCATGACCAAGATGACTTGAACACCGCAAGTCAAAGGAACATCGCACTTAAGCTGCAGTAAGAACTTCACTGACATGTCTATATGTAGACTACCATATGAAGTCTTACAGCCAGTCACTCCAATGAACTAGTTCCCTTAACTAGCATTCATGTTTATCTCCGAACATCCCAATGTCTCCAGCCAGTGAAAATCAGCTGATTAGAAAATAACCCATGCTAATCTCAACAGAATTGATAGTGTCCGTATTTATCAATTCATCGACTAGAGACAATTTCAATACTTCACAATTGCACATGTAGAGATAATCACTAGTTGTGAATTCATCACAAATTCTCTCATGCTGTGAATTGTATTGCGGACATTCAGTAAATGAGTTCAAGATCTCAATCAAATACATGAACATGTATACTCAAATAGTGAATTTTCATTTATTAAAGTAAATGATTACAATCATAAGGCGATTGCCTTAGGACACTTCTCTCATATTACTAACAAGGTCTTGATGAGTGAGGCCAAGTAGTGAAAAGTCCTAGTGAGTGATGTTAGGCCTAGTGGGAGATAATCCTAGGTGGTATAAATTTTGGTGAGTAAATCTAGGCAATGGAAAGTCCTAGTGAGTGAAGTTAAGTCCTAGGGGCTCTAGGTAATAAGAAGTCTTGGAGAAGTGAACTCCAAGTAAGTTTGATCGGAAGGTTTCTGGTCAACTGTGTGTGGTCGATCGGACCAGCGGATTTTGGCTAAGTATATGTTTATTAACATTATTTTGTGTTACTATTATTGTTGTTGTTCTAATTTAGTATTGCAGTACAAGTCTTTGTGAATCAAGCGATAAGACACTGAGTGGGTAAAGTCTAAATAGATCTAGAGGACCTAATGTTTGGTAGGTGAGTAAAGGTAAGTTCCTGGAGAGAGTACAGTAAGGTCGTGTCCCGAAGGGGCAAGCCTAATTAGGCACTGATCCAACTAGAGAAACCTACGGTGGTTTCTAAGTTGAGATTAAGATAGGTCCTATTGTCTTTACTCATGAATCATTATTATTATGCTAACTCTATTTTGTAGGGTTAATTTTTATATATACAATTTGCATGTGCTAACTCTTTGGTGCAAATTAGTTAAACTACGTTGACCAGAGTTCAGTTAACTGATAGAATGGATCAGTCAATAGATCTATCCTATGCATACACAGAGCCAAAGCATTTCTGAGGGATCCATCGACTGATCATCAAGATTAGTTGACCGATTCAAACTTAGTAAGTGTGGGTTGTGAACAAGGAAAGTTATTCCATTGACTGATCTAATTAAATGCAACGCCAACCAAGCAGATTATATCAATGATAACAAGGAAAGGAGCAGGTTCCATCGACTAATAGAAGGATCAGTCGACGGATCAGATCAATCGATTGAACGGTATTTTCAGTCGATTGAAAGTTGTCTATATAAGATGGTCTTGAGGTTCGAGCTAAGCATCAATTCGGCTATTCACTTAATTGATCTTCTGCTGCTATGACAAACACACGTGCGCTGCTGCTCCATTAGAAAGCTTTCCAACAACCTATGCGAAGATCTACTAAGTTGTGTTATTGTAGGCTTTTACTTTGTACATTTATATTCATTCTATAGGGGATAGTAGGCTGTTAATATCTCCCTATCATTATACGCATTTGTTTTCTTCGAAAGATTTTTGAAAAAAGAGATTTAATCGATTGCCCAACGAAACAATCAAGGATCGCAGGTTTTGAAGTAGATGTCGACGAAGGATCCAAACCAAATAAAAAATACTTATCTCTTGAATTGTGTTTTTCCACTGTTTTACTTTGATTTATTTTAAAGAAAACAAAGTTTTGAAAAGATCGAGATTCAACCCCCCCCCTCTCCTCCTAAACTCTTACGATCCAACACATAATTGTATGATATTATCCACTTTGGACCTAAGCCTTCATGGATTTAATTTTAGATACTATCTAAAATGGCTCATACTAATGAAGATATCTTTCATCTTTTAATCTCATGATCTTTTACCATATATTTTTCATATGAAACTTTTATTGTAATACTAATAATCCTCCCCTCAAACTAAAGACCATGATACTCTAATTGAGCTCACTCATTTCCACTACTTTTGGATGCATGTCTTACGTGAAATACCTAGAGCACCACCGCCTTGAGAGCTTATCACGTTTTTTTTTTGGGTGACTCCTATCATTATTCTTATAATCCAGATCTCTCCCACCTCGTTTTTTAAAGTTCTCTATATGACTATATTTGCCCCCATGGATTGGCTCGGTTGGTAAGGCGTCTGGTTGCTTGTTCCGGAGGTCTAAAGTTCGTGAGTCGCCAGTCGCACACGGGGTAAAAACCTAGTCTGCTAGCTTAAAATTTTCTCGGCCTTAGGCGCTTTAGCCGACCAGTAAACTGTGATTTACCTCCCTCTGGGCACCCATGGGACAGGGACCAGGGGCCGCTAAGATAGCGATTCCACCTTTTGTTCTATATGACTCTATTTTGATCATGACTTTGATACCATTTGTTAACTGTTGAAATTCATATATGTCCAAAATGATATAATATTATTCACTTTAGATTTAAACTCTCGTGGATTTATTTTTGAACTCCATCTAAAAAGTCTTATAGTAATGGAGATATTTTTCATCCTATTCCATGATCTTTTTCATATATCTATGTGTGAAATAATCCCAATAATTTTCCTCTTAAACTAAGAACCACTGACTCTCAGATCCCTCCGATGGAGCTTCCGGTGGCTCAAAGATGGGTATTTCTTGATGGTGATGGTGGGTGATTAGATGGCGCTCTCCCTTCGGTATGCCGAATCTTCAAACGTGTTTCAATCGTTTGCTTCAAATTTCGCCTCTCCCCTCATATTTGTGTCTTGATCTTTGCACTGTCATTTTTCTGATTTGTGCTACTTGGGATGGTGATCAGTGGGCTTGTGATGGTTTAATTCGTGGATTGCATCATCTATAATCACCTTTGTTTTTGTTTTCTTTTACATCTCGATTAAACATAGATAAGTTTCTTATTGTTTATACGGCCTTCAATAGGTGGTTTTTCTATTTATTTTCTTTTGTCTCCGATCCTATGGTGCAACGGTAAACTAACTAATTATTATCTTAAATATCCACAATTTAATCTCCAACTACAACATATTTATAAAACTTTTTCTTTCAATAAAACGCAATCCTTAAAAAAACCTTTATTAATCAATTTTTTTTCTAATTGTTTTCTTTCCATAATCAGTTTCTTATTGTTTTCTTTCCATCATTTTTTTTTCCTGCACTCTTCCTTCCCCTCTTCCTCCAGAAGGCTTGAATAATGGTATGCAATTGTGGCAATGATGAGCTTTATTTTTGAAAGATATGCTGACATTAATTTCCTCGATCTCAGATGTTTCATCACATCAATGATAATCGTGATTTATCTTCTCCGTATTAATCTTGAGATGGACTGATGGAGACAAACGTTTTACCTTTTACCTTTTACTTTGCTCCAGAAGACTTTCCGTGGTTTCTTCTCTCTCCTGTCTCTTTTCTTTTCGGCGAGATGTCTTTTCCTGCTCATCCACACCTAGAAGGAAACAGAGCATTAAACTGCCATTTTCTTAGTTCATCGAGCTCGATCATACGGAAGACACCCTCAAGCTCGCCACTAAACTCATGTACACAGAGAACAAGACACGACAAAGTTAGACTAGAACTGGTATGGCACGGCATGGCATAGCTCAATCTCATGAGCGAGGAAATTAATCAGCACGCCCATCTCCAAAATGGCGAAATCCAACGCCGAAATAAAGCTTCACAGGAGCTTGAGAAGCACCACGCCGGCGACGACCACTCCGGCCCCGACAATGAACCATTTCGACTTCGAACTTGCTCCCTGCAATGGGGCGTTGGCGTGGAGCCCTCGGAACTAACTTCCGGGATCGGACTCGAAAACATCACTGAGAATATGTAGGCCTGGCCGCCCGGGAGCCTTCATCATCTTGCCGCCGCCTCCTTTTATCGTCCACCAAGCTGCTCTGGCGAAAGCCTTTATGAACATCACGATCGCCCGGTAAGGTGCCTTGGCGCACGCGATCATTGTGTTCCAGGCAAGAACGAAGCATCTGCAGAGAAAGTAGTGGAGGATAGGGAGGGATATGCGGAGAGACAAAAACAAAAGTAGCGGCATGGCCAGCTGAACCCAAATGCGCACGGTGTCGGAATTTGTCCCAGGCGGTAACAAAGCTTCAAGTTTTTGCACGAGGAAGTCGACGGCCGCCTTCCACAGCGCAATCAGCAACGGAAGCATCTCCTGGAGGCAGGTCGCCATGAGTCCTCCGACATCGGTTAGTCGCTCCTCGAGAAACTCGAGTGCGCTCGCCATGAGTCCTCTGATATTGCTTAGTCGCTCCCGCTCCTTGAGAAACTGTAGTGCGGTCGCCATGAGTCCTCCGACATCGCTTAGTTGCTCCTTGAGAAACTGTAGTGCGGTCTCCATGAGTCCTCCGACATCGCTTAGTCTCTCCTTGAGAAACTCGAGTGTGGTCACCTTCAGAAACTCCACATCTCCGCCATCGCTTAGTCGCTCCCGTTCCTTGAGAAACTGGAATGCCGTCGCCATGAGGCTTACGACATCACTTAATCGCTCCTTGAGAATCTCGAGAGCGGTCGCCATGAGTCCGAGTGTGGTCGTCATGAGTCCGACGACCTCGGTTAGTCGCTCCGGATCCTTGAGAAACTCGAGTGCCGCCGCCATGAGTCCTACGACGTCGGTTAGTCGCTCCTCGAGAAACTCGAGTGCGCTCGCCATGAGCCCTCTGATATTGCCTAGTCGCTCCCGCTCCTTGACAAACTGTAGTGCGGTCGCCATGAGTCCTCCGACATCGCTTAGTTGCTCCTTGACAAACTGTAGTCCGGTCTCCATGAGTCCTCCGACATCGCTTAGTCTCTCCGTGACAAACTCGAGTGCGGTCACCTTCAGAAACTCCACATCTCCGCCATCGCTTGGTCGCTCCCGTTCCTTGAGAAACTGGAATGCCGCCGCCATGAGTCCTACGACATCACTTAATCGCTCCTTGAGAAACTCGAGAGCGGTCGCCATGAGTCCGAGTGTCGTTGTCATGAGTCCGACGACCTCGGTTAGTCGCTCCCGTTCCTTGAGAAACTCGAGTGCCGCCGCCATGAGTCCTACGACGTCGCTTAGTCGCTCCTTGAGAAACTCGAGAGCGGTCGCCATGAGTCCTCCGAGTGTGGTCGCCATGAGTCCTCGGACATCGCTGAGTTTCTCCCGCTCCTTGAGAAACTCGAGTACAGCCGCCAGAAGTCCTCCGGCATCGCTTAGTCGCTCCTTGAGAAACTCGAGAGCGGTCGCCATGAGTCCTCCGACATCGCTTAGTGCGGTCGCCATAAGTCCTCCTCCAACATCGCTTAGTCGCTCCTTAAGAAACTTGAGTGCAATCGCCATGAGTCCTCCGAGTGCGGTCACCATGAATCCTCCGACATCGAGTGCGATCACGATGAGACCTCCGAGTGTGGTCGCCATGAGTCCTCCGACGTCGCTTAGTTGCTCCTTGAGAAACTCGAGTGCGGTCGCCATGAATCCTCCGGTAGGCGCTCCCGCTCACGGCATCAGAGGTATGAATGGATGCAAAAGGCGATTACGCTCGCCCCCAGCGCCCCCGACAGCCTGCCCCTAAGCCAAGACGAGGGAGGTAAATCACGGTAACCGAAACAGTTAAGACACAGTTGGGCCGAGAACTTTGTACACAGGACGCCTTTGATATTATCGCAGCGCGCCCCATCAGAGGTATGAATGGAGGTCTGGGAGAAAGTAAAGTAGGAGAGAGACTCTTCGGCTTTCCGATAAAGCCGAGAATAATAATGAGCCAGGGCAGGGCGCTTTTTCCAATAGAAAAATTAAAAACGAAAGTTTATTATGAAATTATATTAATAATTATAAACGAAAATAAATATTATTCATTTTTTCTTGAGAAAATCGATGAAAAATCCTCGTAATAAACTAAGCTTTGCATGCAGTCTTCGTCTCATAAAATTTTTGCATACACTTATTAATGAAATTGACAAGATTATTTTATATATTTTTTTATCTTTTAATATAAAATAGTAAAAATTTAGTATATATTATAAAGATTTAAGTATAAATTAGTTGAGATTTAATATTAATTTAAGAAATTTAATTATTATTTAAAAAAAAATTGAGTATATATTGTTTTAGTATATAATAAAATTTTCTATATACATTATAAAAATTTAAGTATGAATTGGTTTAAATTGACTATTATTTGACCAAATTTAAGTATGTGAGGTTGCATCATGATCATGATGGAAGGGCCACCGTATCAAGATTATGATAGAGGAGTCATCGAAATTTTATACTCAAATTTCTTAAATTATTATTCAAGCTAAAAAAATTTATATTTAAATTTTTACAATATATACTACATTTTACTATTTTATACTAATAAAAAAATAACACATAAAATTATTTTGTCAATCTCATCGGGGGATGCATGCAAAGATTTTATGGGGGTGAGGACTACATACAAAGCTCAGTTTCGTTTTGGACAATTTTCATCAATTAACACTTTTTTCTTAATATTTCTTTTTCTACCGCTTCGAAAAGAATACATATATGATTTATAGATATATCCCTTGCAACTTTTATTCTTATCTATTTATATAACTTAAGAGGTTATAAGAAAAGAAGTTTACGAAGCATTAGGAGTTTATGAACATCCACATATATTATTTTACAACACTCTCCCTTGGATGTCCATGATTAAAAATCCACCTCATTAAAACCTCACTAGGAAAAACCTGATCAAAAAAACCCTAGTGAAGAAATTGAGTATGTCATTTTATAATCGCATCACTATCAATTTATCGAACAACATAATATAGTGTATTGAGAATTTATTCCCCTTCTTTGAAATATCATTTGAGATCTCTATACCGTCACATTCCAATATTATGTTCTAATTTCTTAAATATTATTGTAGGTAATGCTTTCGTGAATAAATCTGCCAAGTTATCACTAAAATGAATATGTTGAACTTTAATATCACCACTCTTTTGTAGATCATGAGTAAAGAAGAACTTTGGCAAAATATATTTAATTCTATCTCCTTTGATGTACCTTTCCTTTAATTGAGCTACGCATTCCGTATTGTCTTCATACAATATTGTTGGAAATTTCTTGTTAGTAGCTAAACCATATTTTTCCTTGATATGTTGAATCATTGATCTCAACTAAACACATTCCCAACCTGCTTCATGTATTATAAGTATTTCTGAATGATTTGATGATGTAGTAGATATGGTTTGTTTGGTAGATTGCTAAGATATGGTCGTTTCACCATATGTAACTAAAATTTTATTTTTCCCTAAACCCAAAACAAAATTTTATTTTTCCAAAATCTTTCATCTTGAATTCCTTTTTCAAGATATCAATTGTATTTAGAAGTTCTTCAGAACTTCCAATGATATTCAAACGATCAACATATACAATAATAATGATAAACTTTGATCCATCTCTTTTTATAAAAACATATGGACATATTGGATCATTTTGATATTTGTGTTGTACCAAATAATCACTTAGACGTTTATACTACATACGTTCAGATTACTTTAATCCAAACAAAAATCTTTGTTTTTAATGGAATACATATGTTTAAAATTTGAACTAGATGCTTCTGACATCGTGAGTCCTTCAGGGATTTTCATATAAATATCATTATCAAGCTCTTCATACAAATAAGCTATTACTACATCCATCAAATGCATTTCAAGCTTTTCTTATGTTGTCACACAAAAAAGATATCGAAATGTGATTGCATTCACAACAATGGAATATGTTTCTTCATAATCAATACTAACTTTTTGAGAAAAACCTTATGCCATTAGACAAGCTTTATATCTTATGATTTCATTTTTCTCATTTCGTTTTCAAACAAAAACCCATTTATACCATATAAGGGTTACACCTTTTGGTGTTTGGACTATAGGTCCCAAAACCTCACATTTTGCAAGTGAGTTTAATTCCTCTTGAATTTCATATTTCCATTTTGGCCAATCATGCATATTACAACAGTGTTCAATAGATTTAGGTTCTTGATTCTCATTTTCATAAGCAATATCAAGTGCTACATTATATGCAAATTCATTGTCGACAATTAATTTTGATCTATTAATTAAATTGAAGAATCTTCTGATTCTTTAATGGGTGTCCATGTGAATTCTTGATAATTTTTTGAAATATTATAGAACCAAGATGTCCCCCAACTAGTTATGTCAAAGTATAAAATCATTTGAGACAATAAACTTCAAGTTTACTATTGCATTTGTTTCTACTACATAGTATTGTGTAGTACAAACTAGATGGGAAAGCGGGTAATCTTTCATATATGTGTTTTTTACCCAACACTAATATTATAATATAAAGATATTCAATATTCTCATTATATAAGTGTCTCAATGTGATATCCATTTCGACAAATATCGTTAAAACTTAGAAAATTTCTTTGAGACTTAGGAGACAACAATGCATTGTCAATAATAAATTTCGTTCCTCCAAGTAATGATATATTAGCTCTTCTAGAGCCTTCAATAATATTTATACTACCAGATATTATATTAACATTACTTTCACCGACTTCTAAATAAGAAAAATATTTTTTCTTTCTGAATATAGAATGTGTCGTTCTATCAACAAGTCATAAATCTTTATTATTAAATCCAAAAGCCATGATATTCTTCATTAAAACAAAAGAAATACAGAATGAGAAACAACTATAAAATTACTAAAGAAACATAATAGCAAATGAACTAATTTATTTTAAAATATTTGATCATGTTAGATATTTCCATAAATATCTTTGTTTCCAATCAAATTTTCTATTCCTCCATCAGGATCTATAAAGAAATCAAAAGCATCCAAATGTGTAGTCATAGAAGGACCAAGAATTATACTATTGTCTTGAAAGATAATATTTGTCTCTATATCTTTTGCTTTGTCCTTTAAAGAGGTTTGGTAGAGATCAGAAAGGTATTTTGGCATACGACATGTACATGACCAATGTCCGTTCATGCCAAAACTATAACATGAATTTTCTGATTTATTTTCATCATTATCATGTCCACTTTTAACCCTTTTACCATTGTCATTTGTCCACTTCTTGTGGGTATTATTGCTAACCCACTTCTGGTGAGTTGTTGCACTTCTATTATTATAACCATCATGATTTCCTTTAAATTGATCATTTTTGTGTCTATGACCACGACCATGATCATGCCCACGACCACGACCACGACCATGACCACGATGAAATTTTTGTCTGTGTTGTTGTTTATTATTTTTATAAGTTATCTGATTCACTTCAGGAAATGGACTAGCACCAGTTGAGTGGGTCTCATGATTTTTCATCAAAAGCGCATTATTTTGCTCAGCCACAAGAAGACATGTAATCAACTTAGAATATTTCTTGAAACCTTTCTCTTTATATTGCTACTACAGGAGCATGTTAGATGAATAGAAAGGTAGAATATGTTTTTTCCAACATATTTTCATTGGTAATTTTTTCACCACATAATTTTAATTTTGAGTTGATTCTAAACATAGCTGAGTTATATTCATTTAGATAACCATCGTACCCTAGGGGTATGTATCCTACCAATCCTAGCCATGAATATGTTGGATCGAGATAACGATAGAGGGGGGTGAATATCGTTAAAACTTTTTCGGATAAGAATAAGAGAAAATGCAGCGGAAATAAAACAATCACACAAAGAACACAAATATTTTACTTGGTTCGGAGTCGCGGTCGGCTCCTACTCCAAGGCCCACGGTCCTTGACCGTTTACTGCGGGTAATTCTATAATCGTGCAAAGGTTTACAAATTTTAGTACAAGAATATTGCAGTAAATAAAAGAAACTACACTTTTCATTACAGACGCCCGATGTGGATCGTACTTCAAAGCAGAGGGTCATCGTCGGCGCTGGAATCTCGAGATCGGAGTTTGCCGGAGCAGAGCGCTTGAACAAAAAGCTTTTGAGCGTTGGAAAAAGTGTCGTTGAAGCCTTGGGGGTCGAGCCCCTTTTATAGTGCTCCTGGGGGCGCCTAATTCGCTGGGGGCGCCTGACACGTGCCTTCAGATCGGAGAACCTTCATCCGCAGCTTGGTCAGCGCTTATCCCCTCTAAATCGGCCCCTGGTCAGACTGGGGCGCCCGGGACCGCCTCGGCGCCTAGCTTGACTTGGTCTACTGGCTTCGTGGCTGATTTGCTTTGATTACCTCTTTGGCTTTGACCTTGGGCGCCCGGGACCTCCTGGGCGCCTAACCCAGTGTGATTTCGAAGCGTTCTTGCTTAATTACAGTTTTGGCCTTTCACCTTGGGCGCCCGGGACCTCCCGGGCGCCTAGCCCAGCTGCCTGCCCCTCTCCTTTGGGGCGTTCTAAGCTACAGAAACACACTCCTTCGGTCCTGCAACCAAGGTTAGTTCCAAAACAACCAAAGCAAGAATATTAGTCAATATTTACAGTCGTAGCTGTCTTGGTTCTGACTTCGGGTCTCCCAAATGGAACCCTAGGTCGAACCGACGCCTACTGTTCCCTCGACGGAAAACGCGTCCTCACCTACTCCTCTCAGGAGAGTTTACCTTTTGCCAACCGGCTCCTCCGGTTGGACTTTTGCCCAATCCACCTTACCAGGTCTTCGTGCCTAACTTCCGGTCAGGTCTTCGGTGCCCAGCCCCTTGCCAGGACTTTGTGCCCAGTCCTCGACCACGACTTCTTTGCCCGACTTCCAGTCAAGTCTTCCTGCCCAGTCCTTGACCAGGGCTTCTTTGCCCAGCCCTTTGCCAGGACTTCTTGCCTAGTGTACCTAGGGCTTCTTCCTGCACACTCAGTGAGCATATTAGAACACAATAACATCTTAACTTCTGAACCCTTTACCATTATCAAAACCCAGGTTTGACTTAGGTGCTGCCTGCACCAACAATCTCCCCCTTTTTGATTTATGGCAACCCGGTTCAAAAAGTTAAGTTAAACATACAGAAAAGAATGGGTAAAGTACCAACTTTAATTTCCTCCCCTAGAAGAAATCTCCCCCTGAGTTTTTCAAAAATTCGTGGGGTTTTTGAAAAAGTTTCCAAGTCTAAAGTTGAAACGTTTTTCAGGTTTTCAATACTTAGAAAGTTTTAATACAAAGGTTTTAAGTTAGAAAAAATAATTTGAGTTAGGCACTTGGAAAATTTTCAGGAGAATTTTGAAATTTATACTTAGAAAATTTTCACCAAAAATTTAGAGTAAGTACTTAGAATAATTTTTGAAAGCAAGTACTTAAGGTAATTTCGAGAATACTTAGTTTTTGCACTTTAGAAGACTTTCTAAACTGATTTTGAAGTTTTAACACTTAGAAACTTTTCAAGCAGTTTTACTACTTAAAAAAAATTTCAAGTAAATTTTGAATTTTATAACATGTAGACAATTTTCAGCAGTTTTAATACTTAAAAAAAATTTCAAGCCAAATTATAACAATTAGACAATTTTTCAACACTGATTTTGAATTACTTTACTTTTTGAAAAAGGAGATGAAAGTTTTTAAAATAAATTAAAAGAAATTAAATTTTAAAACCTTCTTTTTCTCTCCTTTCCTATCTCTCCCCCTTTGCCGTATATCAAAAAATATAACAATAAAACTGAGTAATAGTAAGGTGTTGTACTGAACCAAATCTAAGTATAAATTGGACCAAATTAATTCAAATTTTCTCTTTCAGGTCCTGTCTAACCCAATTAGCTACTTACTAACTATTATAAACAGTTGCTTTCGCTAGGGTTAGTCAAGTTAAGTGTTCTGATCAAGTTAGATTTTTCTAAGCTTGACACTTAACCTGATTACTGTTAATTAGTATTTATTGCCCCAATTACTGTAGATGCATTGACTTAAAGCATCTTGAATCAAGGCACAGACCTAAACATCTCAACCCAGTCTAAGTTATCAATCAAAAGTACCCTAAGGTACTTGTGAGATGCTGGCTTCTAGATCTATAGGTGCATGCAGTTCTAGGGTTAGGGCCTAAGCTAAGTCCATTTGCAAAAAAGCCCTAGTTTTGAAGGGGGTAAGTTTTTAAATAAAACTAAGTCGGAAAATCATTTTAATAAAACTAAGTTTTTAACATTATGAAAATAAAGAAATGATTTCTCAAATTAAATAAGAGATAAACCAGTTTTTAAAAAAAACTTAAATAGAGCAGTCCTATTCTACCAAGCATAACCCTAACTGTCTTCTTAGTGAGCTGAACTCAGACTCAGGTAGGGGTTTGGTGAATATATCAGCTAAGTTAGATTTTGAGTCTACATGCTTAAGGACTATCTCACCCCTGGCTACATGATCTCTTACGAAGTGGTGTTTTACTTCTATGTGTTTAGTTCTAGAGTGTTGGATTAGATTCTTAGTTAGATTAATTGAACTTATATTATCAATGTAGACTTGGGTTTGAGTGTAGTCAAGCTGGAAGTCCTTAAGAGTGTGCATCATCCATAGTAGTTGAGCTACACACTCTCCTAAAGCAACATACTCAGCCTCGGTTGTGGATAGAGCTACACAGTGTTGCTTTCTACTGCACCAACTAACTAAACTATTTCCTAAAAGTTGGCAGCTTCCACTTGTACTCTTTCTATCTAGTTTGCATCTAGCATAGTCAGAGTCAGAGTATCCTGACAGGTCAAAAGTTGAGGTCCTAGGATACCAAATTCCTACATTGAGGGTGCCCTTAATGTACCTACGTATTCTTTTTAGGACTACTAAGTGTGTTTCTTTAGCACAGGTTTGGTATCTAGTACACATCCCTACAACGAAAAGGATATCAGGTCTGCTAACAGTAAGGTATAGTAGACTTCCAATCATACTTCGATATAGCATAAGGTCTATAGTGTTGGTGCAAGTTGCATCAATGATGTTCTCCTCTAAGTATTTTAATGTTTGACAATTTACTTAAGTCAGTAATACATTAAACAGACAAAGGGGAGTTAAGAGAGAAGTAACAAAGTGGACCAAAGTCCTAGTGAATCTAGGCAATAAGTCCTGGTTCGGAGAATTGGGCACTAAGTCCTGGCAAAGGGCTGGGCACCGAAGACCTGCTCGGAAGGTGGGCACTAAGTCCTGGCAAAGGGTTGGGCACCGAAGACCTGCTCGGAAGGTGGGCACTAAGTCCTGATTGAGGATTGGGCACTAAGTCCTGGCAAGGGGCTGGGCACCGAAGACCTACTTGGAAGGTGGGCACGAAGCCCTGGTCGAGGATTGGGCAAGAAGACCGAGCCGAGGGTTGGGCACCGAAGTCCTAGTCGAGGACTGGGCAAGAAGACCTGGCCGAGAGTTGGGCACCGAAGTCCTGGACTTAGGGTTTGGGCACGAAATCTTAGTCCGAGGGACTGAGCAACTTAGCTGAGCGATGACTAAGGACAGAAGTAGAGACGGGTCAGGGTTCGGGCGTCTCGAGGTCCGAGAGTATCGGAAGCTAAGCAAAAGTCCACCCGAAGGACTAGGTGGCAACCGTCTCCTGAAAGGAGTAGGTGAAAGGTGCGTTCTCGGGGGTGGGAACTTACGTCGGTTTGACCTAGGGTTTCATGGAAATTTGAAGTCCGAACCAAGTCCTTAAGGCTAATATTGTATGTATATTTGCTTTGTGTTTATGTATCTTGCGTTTATGTATCTTGCAGGTACCAAAAACCGGAGACAAAGCAGGCGAGAGGCTGGAAAGCAGCCAACCCAGGCGCCCCTATTGATGGGGGAGCCCAAATCAAAGCACAAAACCCAGTCTTGGGTTGAAAGCCTTGAAGCCAGGCACCCAGTATGATGGGGGCACCCATGCCAAAGAGTAAAAGGTGCAGTTTCGTGAAGAAAGCAGAATAGGCTTCCATATAGGCGCCCGGGATGATACGGGCGCCCAAGTTGAAAGCTGTATTTGCTGTTTCGAGGTCGAAACACAGATAAGCCTTCACTCAGGTGCCTAGGAGGTCCAGGGCACCCTGGTTAGAGGTTTTATCAGCCGCGGCGAGGTCGGCGCGGGGATAAGGTTTGACCGAGTCTGTTGGGGCGCCCCCAACGTATCAGGCGCCCATATGAAGCCTATATAAGGGGCTTCGACCCCTCTGCTTCAAATACACCTTTCCAGATCCATTCTGAACGTTCTGACTAACGACAACGTGCTAAAGACGAGGCTCTACGACCGGGAGGCTCCAGGAGGAAGTGCGCGGCACTTCGGAGGTCTAAATCGGCCGAGCTTCAGACTTTGTTTTGTTCGGTTTTCTTTTATTTAATTCCGTACTTAATTTTCAATATTCGTGCTTGTAATTATCAACTGTAAGACGGGTTTTCTCCGCCTCTGGAAATTCCGGAAAGGAGACCAATAGTGGACTCACGCCGAGTACATAGGCTTTGGACTTACTGACCCAGGGGGGTCGGGAACCAAGTAAATAAATCCCGCGTGTCTGCTGTATTGTTTTATTGTTCTATTTATTTTCCGCTGCACTAACGCTTTGAGTCTAGAACTAAAGTCTTACGAAGTTTCCAAGAAGTTTTAACGTTCGATATTCACCCCCCCTCTATCGACGGCACCGGTCCTACAAGTGGTATCAGAGCCAGGCCGCTCTTCACCGGACTAACCGCCGATGGAGCAACGACGCCAGGAGTTTAGGGGGAGCCCAGGGGTGAATCAGGTATATTTTATTTTAGATGTCAAATTTTAAATTCCATGTTATATGCTTCACGTATAGGGAGAGAGGGCACTATAAAAATCAATGCCCTACCCGTAAAACTCGGTATACACCACCGGCGGCAAAGGGGGCACCAGCGCCAGGAGTCCAGAAAAACAAGGATCACATACAATGCTTCAAATGTGAGAAATTCGGGCACTACAAAAATAAATGTCCGACAAAGGTACACAGAATTTACATTCCAAAAATTTTACAAATTCCTGCACTGTCTTATGATAATTTAGTTAATTTTTCTGATAAATTAGAATTATTGCATAGTCAAGTTAATATCTTGCATGACCAGTTAGAAAATGCAAATAATGCTAAAATATCAGAAATCAATTATTTAATTTTTAATATCAACTTAATGATTTTTGAAATTAATTCTGACAATATTAAAAATAATTCTGATTCTGAAATTAAATCTGTTATTTTAGAAAATCTTAAGAATAATTCTAAATTCAAGTATGATAATATTGAAGATATTCTAGAAATTAATTCGGAAAATCTTAAGGATATTTTAGATATTAATTCTGAAAATATTAAGGATAAATCTGAATTCAAAAATCTTAAGGATAAATCTGAATTCAAAAATCCTAAGGATAATTCTAAATTTGAAAATCCTTTAGATAATTATGAATTCAAATTTGAAAATCCGTTGTATAACTCTGAATTCGAATTTGAAAATCCTAAGGATAATCCAGAAGTTAATTCTGAAAATATTATTTCTGAGGATAATTCTGAAGATGAAATTCTCCTAGATAATAACTTAATTATAGATAATCTTGAAAATTATTACAAAACTTTAACTAGTGGCCCAAATTACTCCTCCTACTTGAGGATACTAAAAGATGTAATTTTGAGGATTAGGAGGATATGAAACTATCTAAGATAAAGGTCATAGTTAATAAAGTTCACAAAGTTCAAACAAATCCGAATTGCTAGAAAAATTTGAAAAGATAGATAAAGAAGAAATAGTGGATGAAGCAGAAATTTTTGAAATAATGAAAATGATGAACATAAACCCACAACTATTAATTAATCATTTCAACCTTAATTATTCAAATCTTAATTAAATGAAAATCTTACTTAATTCAAATTAATTTAATTATATCATAATTAATTCAAACTTAAATTAATTCAATTAAATCATAATTAATTCAAACATAAATTAATTTAATTAAATCATAATTAATTCAAAATTAAATTAATTCAATTAAATCAAAATTAATTCAAATTTAAATTAATTTAATTAAATTGTAATTAATTCAAACATAAGTTAATTAAATTAAATCATAATTAATTCAAACTTAAATTAATTTAATTAAATCGTAATTAATTCAAACTTAAGTTAATTTAGTTAAATCATAATTAATTTAAACTTAAATTAATTTAATTAAATCGTAATTAACTCAAACTTAAATTAATTCAATTAAATGTTAATTAATTCAAATTCAAATTAATTCAAATAAATAAAACTTAAATTAATTTAATTAAATGTTAATTAATTCAAATTCAGATTAATTCAAATAATTCAAACTAAAATTAATTCAATTAAATGTTAATTAATTCTAATTCAAATTAATTCAAATAAATTAAATATTAATTAAATCTAATTCAAATTAATTCAAATAAATTAAATCTTTATTAAATCTAATTCAAATTAATTAAAATAAATTAAATCTTAATTAAATCTAATTCAAATTAATTCAATTAAATTAAATCTTAATTAAATAAAATTCAAATTAATTCAAATTAATTAAATTAAATCTTAATTAAATCAAATTCAAATTAATTCAAATTAGTTAAATTAATTAAATCAAATTCAAATTAGTTAAATTAAATCTTAATTCAAATTAATTAAATTAAATCTAATTCAAATTAATTAAATTAAATCTAATTCAAATTAATTCAATTAATTCAACCTCAATTAATCTCTAATTAATTCAACTTCAATTAATTAACTTGAATCCAACCAAATCTTAATTAACTTAAACTCGAACTAAAATAAAATCTTACCCAAACCGCAACAATCAACTTAATAAAATTAAATATGTCAAAGTGGGTTGACATATTCGCGGGTTCACACGACATGTATCAAATCGGGAATTTGATACATCTTTAGAAATGTAATTAAAATGCTTTAGACTTGTTTGATCATGCATCAATGCCATGGACATGCATCTGCTATTTTCTTTAATACATGTCATGTCATTCATATTTAATTTTATGCATAAATTAGAACGGTTATAGGAAAAAGAATAATTAAAACTTGATCAACCTAGTATTGGGTGGAGGTGAGATGACAGTACGTTAGGGAAGCCATCTTGGCGGAACTAGCCGAAGCTACCGATCCAAGACCCAAACTAGTTAGACCAAAATCTTTCAAGAAGTAACTTGAAAATGAATTTTCTATAAAAGACTTTGTCAAGGAAAGGGTTGATGATCCAATAAGGCTACGGCCAAAGAAGGCCTAGTGCCTCGCCAAGACCTGGAAGCCAATTACTAAAAATCAAATTCACTTTACTATTGTCAGATTCGAATCTAACACAAGTTTCAATTAAATCTTAGATTTAATAATCAATTAAGAAAAATGATTCAAGCATCTCACAATACACCTATAAGGCAACCATGCTTGCTGTATTGAGACATCTAAAATGGGTGAGATGTTAAGGACTAATAAATTGAAAAATATATTTCAAAACTATTTTTCAAAATTGCTAGAATATTTTTCTAAAACTATATTTTCAAAATAGTATTTTAATATAATAATATTTTTATGGATTTCATGCTTGTCTGATTGCCTATAGATTGTATGTCTTCAAAAATTTATATCATTTTCAAAAATTGTTTGACTCACGCAATTAGACACAAGCCTCTTACGACAACACTAAAGTTCCTTAAGGCACTTAGATAGAGTCAAACGGTGTTGGGTAAGGGGGAGTTTTTCTTTAATGTTTTTATCATTTGAAAATACTTTTCGAAAACTATGCCTTAAAATTAGTATCACTTGTGTTTTCGAAAAAGGCTTATGTTTAAAAATTATATGTTCAAAAATTTACCTGTTCCTTTGACTTTGATAAACCCTAAAGACACAGACGAAGGTCCACTTCATGATCTTCAAGGACTCCTAGGATGTGGCAAATTTAGGGGGAGTCTGAGTCAAAAGCAGAATTTTAGAAAAGTTTTTTTTAGTAATCATTTAATTTTTTTTAAATCATTAAATAATTCTTTTTAATCTGAACCAAATCCTAAAGACTCAGAGGAAGAATACTTGTGGTCAACAAGCTTCCCAGGACTGGGTCAAGTTTAGGGGGAGGTCAAATTAAAAGAATTATTAAATATGTCAAATGTTTTCATGCGTTGTATTTTCAAATCCTTTTGAAAACATAAGTATCCTTTCAAAGACTATCATTTTAGTAATTTTTCTTTAAAAATACTATTATTTTCAAAAATTCATCTGGTTTTAATCTATTTGAAATAGTATTTTTCTTGAGTTTGGAAAATTTTCCAGGACACTTAGGAAAATGTCCTTGTAGTCAACAAGGTTTCCTATGATTGTGTCAGACTGGAAGATAAACAAAGTCAAGTAAAATATTATATCTTCACAAATTAATACATTTTTCAAAATGTACTTACATATATTTTCAAAATACTATCATTTTTTTCAAAATTCTGTTTAGAAATATTACTTACTTGAATTTGAAGAATTTTCCAGGACACTTAGGAAAATGTCCTTGTAGTCAACAAGATTTTCTAGGATTGTGTCAGACTAGAAAAGGAACCATGTCAAGTACTTATACTTCTCAAAAATTCTAATACTGTTTTAAAAAGTACTTATATTTTTCAAAGTCTAATCTTTTTTAAAAAAAAGTACTTATACTTCTCAAAATTCACTTTTTCAAAAAGTACTTAGATTGTCAAAAATTGCATAATATGTTTCAAAAGCACTTAGATTTTCTCAATCTATTTTTTTCAAAAGTACTTGCATGTTTCAAAGATCATTTTTCAAAGTATTTGTAACTTTCAAAGCTCATAGTATTTATTCAAAAATACGGTATTTTCAAAAACAATATTGTTTAAGTTTTTTGAGTTCAAAATACTTAAGTACTTAGTTTTATGCTATGCTTTCAAAAACTTAAACTAAGTATTTTCAAAAAGAACCAAATGTTTTCATTGTTGGCGCAAGTATTTCTGGTGATTTTTGATGATGAGAAAGGGGGAGAGGTGTGCTTAAGTTAGAATTTTTCTTCCCAAGTATTTCTGGTGATTTCTCTTCCCAAAGGATCAAAAAATCAAAATGCTTTTCTAAAAGGGGGGAGAGTGAAAGTTAGAATTTTTTTTCCTATTTTTCCCTAGAGGATCAAAAATGGACTTTCAAAACTTTGATCAGTTTTTTCATTTGATCCCAAGAGTTAAAGTTTAGAAACCATAAACCAATCTAACTTAAGATATTGTCAAACATCAAAAAGGGGAAGATTGTTGGTGCAAGTTGTTGGGACCGGGTAAATGTTGACAAGGATACGGGTTCGTAAAATTTTAAATTTTTACGTGCAGCGGAAGAGTTAGAATAAAATAATTTCTCAAATTATTTTAACCACGTATCTAGCATGCAACCTTATGATGTGTGGACATGATCATAAATTAAAACTTTGCGGAAAAGTAAACTAATTTACTTTGTACCTCGCGTAACTCGAAGAAAGGGACGAGATCCAACCGTAGCGTCCCTTGGAAGCTCCGCCTCTATTCGCGTCCACGCTGAGTTCTCTTCGGGATGACTTCACAAAGTCACGAGTTTTGTGCCGACGAGAACTACTAGATTCTCTAAAGGCACAACTAGAAGATCAAGAGAGAAGATAGGAAACTAACCACCAAGTAACGGAATCAAAATTCCGGGAAAGGAAGGAAGGAGTCGCAATCCGCTTCTTCTTCTTCTTCGGCACGAACTTGGTGGAGGAAACTCACGGGCACCCTAGGTGCTTGCGCTTGCCCTAGGGGAGGAGAGAGAGTCAGCCCTAGAGAGAGAAAGGGCACCGGCCCTAGAGAGAGAGAGTTAGAGAGAGGGAGAGGGAGAGAGTTAATCTCTTGATCAATCTATTAAGGAAATCAAGCCTAGCCTTGGTTCCTTTATATAGTAGCCTCTCCCTTGCCAAGTCTCCCCTTTAACGGAATTTTTCATAAGAAATTTATCCTATAAATATTCTTTATGAATTATTCCGTTTAAACCAAGTTTTATTATAACTAATTCTTTAATAAAACAAATACATCTCTCCTTTTATTATGGAATAAATTTTACAAGAAATTTATAAATTTTCTTATTATGGAAAAATTAATTCATAATTGATTTTATAAAATTAAAATAAACCATTCCATGGATCATTTTAATTTCCATAAAAATAATAAATTTCTATAAATTTCTTTATATAAATTTCTTTATACAAATTTATTTATCCATAATTTATAAAACAAATCGCACTTGATTTATTTTATAAAATAAACCAAATAAATTGGTTCTCTCTTTTATTGTGGCCGGCCAAACCAAAGAGGGTGGGCACCCTCTTTGGTCGGCCACTTCAAGCCCAATCCCTCGCGAATTAAACTCATTTAATTCGTCCGATAAACCTTCAAAAGACTTAGCCATTTTAAGCTTCCATTGCGCCTCTGATTAATTCAGATTCGACTTATTTCTCTTGATTGGAAAATCCAATTTTCAACTCGTTTTAAATCCCTCGGATTACTCGTAGTGCGTGTGACTAAATAGGCTTTCGATTTATGTTGGTCGTCTATAATCAACTAATCATAGAACGATCATGAGTGGCACCTAGCAGTACATCATGACCCCCAATTAATCGAAAGATCAACGGTTGACCTCAGGAGTAATTTCGAAACCCTTCAGCAGCTCTAATAAATCGTGCCCCATTCCCTTCACCATCTTATACCCACTTGGTTCAGGACATGGTCTGTGTGTGTCAGTCCCCACTAGGCTGACTACGTCACACCTAGCCCAAGTAGTGTCTTTCTCGTCCTTTGGATTTCTAATTACTCTCATGTATTTAAGAGACTCATACTCTAAACATGACATGCTCTAGCCAGAGGCTTTGAGTAACAATCCGACGATAGGCCTGGGTATACATCTCCTCGCAAGGAGTGGTGAATCCTTTGTAGGCTGTTCAAACATCTTCGGGCACTTCGGCTTATACCCAATCATCCTGGGTCCACACCTCCTTGGAGATGCTTGCTTAAGATGTTAAAGTATAAGTCTCCATGACCAAGATGACTTGAACACCGCAAGTCAAAGGAACATCGCACTTAAGCTGCAATAAGAACTTTACTGACATATCTATATAGATTACCATATGAAGTTTTACAGCTAGTCACTCCAATGAACTAGTTCCCTTAACTAGCATCCATGTTTATCTCCGGACATCCCAATGTCACCAGCCAGTGAGAATCAGCTGATTAGAGAATAACCCATGCTAGTCTCAACAGAATTGATAGTGTCCGTTTTTATCAATTCATCGACTAGGGATATTTTCAATACTTCACAATTACACATGTAGAGATAATCACTAGTTGTGATCTCATCACAAATTCTCTTATGCTGTGAATTGTATTGCGGACATTCAGTAGATGAGTTTAAGATCCCAATCAAATACACAAACATGTATACTCAAATAGTGAATTTTCATTTATTAAAATAAATGTTTACAATCATAAGGCGATTGCCTTAGGACACTTCTCTCATATCACTAACAAACTCCCACTTGGCCTAATGTCAATCGCTACGGTATCCAATACCACAGCCTCTAACATGACCCTCAAACTTGCTCTGAGGCAAGGCCTTAGTTAAAGGATCCGCTAAATTCCTTTCAGTGGGAATTTTCTCAATTTGTATATCATTCCTACTTATAATCTCTCTGATCAGATGATAGCTGCGAAGCACGTGTTTGGATCGCTGATGAGACCTTGGTTCCTTTGCTTGTGCAATAGCTCCATTGTTGTCGCAGTAAACCGGCACTGCTTCATCAATGGTTGGAACCACGCCAAGTTCGGAGACAAACTTCTTGATCCAGACTGCTTCCTTTGCTGCTTCCGAAGCTGCGATATATTCCACTTCCGTGGTAGAATCCGCTACTGTGTCTTGTTTGGAACTTTTCCAACTTACTGCGCCTCCATTCAAAGTAAATACGTATCCAGACTGCGATTTGGAGTCATCCTTATCTGTCTGGAAACTGGCATCTGTATACCCACGTATTACCATATCTCCTTCTCCATATATTAGGAACACTGTTGGATCGTGAAAAGCCGATAGAGGGGGGGTGAATATCGAAAATCGCTCTTTTTCGGAAAACTAAGAGTAAGTGCACAGCGGAAACAAAAATACAAGACACAGCACAAAGACACAGTGATTTTTACTTGGTTCGGAGCCTGTGTCGACTCCTACTCCAAGGCCCACGGTCGTTGACCGTTTACTTTGGGCAATTCTATATTCGCGCAAATAGGTTACAATGATTTCAATTACAAAGAGAGTGCAATAAAATAATAATAAAATATTAAGCTCTTCGTTACCGACGTCCGGAGTGTGTCGATTCTTTTTGGGGCAGCGGGACGTCGTCGGCTCGAGGTGAGGCATTTCTGGAGCAAGGCACGAGCGTAGAAGAGCGTGGAAGCTTTGGAATCAAGTTGATATGAAGCTTGGGGTCGAGGGGTGCTATTTATAGCACCTAGGGCGCCCTGGACGTCGGGGGCGCCCTGCCACATGTCAGCCGATCCACACTTCGCTCGGTCAACTTTTATCCCGCTCGAACAGGGATTAAGTTTGACCTCTGGGGCGCCCTGGTCGCTGAGGGGGCCTTGGTTGATGCGGTCTTCTCAGCTGGATAGGGCTGGAGCTTCGCAGTCTTGGGCTGGAGGCGCCCTGGCTGCTGAGGGCGCCTCGCCCAGTAAGTAGCTGAAGCCCTTTTTGCTTCGCTTGATTTTGTTTACCTTGAGGGCGCCCTGGACACTCAGGGCGCCTTACTCAGCTGCTGCCTCACTCCTTTGAGGCTCTCTGAGTTGCAGACACACGTTCCTTCGGTCCTGCATCCAGGGTTAGTCCAAAACACAATAAAATAGTTAATTATTATTTTATATAGCCTTAGCTGTCTTGGTTCTGACTTTGGTCTCCGAAATGGAGCCCTAGGTCGAACCGACGCCTACTGTTCCCTCGACGGGGAACGCGTCCTCACCTACTCCTCTCGGGAGAATTTACCTATTGCCAACCGCTCCTTTGGTTGGACTTTTGCCTGACGGTCCTTTGTCAGGGCTTGGATGCCGAGCTACCCTTCGCCCGGTGCCTAGCAGTCCTTCGCTAGGTCTTCTGTCCCAGACTGTCCTTCGCATGGTGCCTAGCAGTCCTTCACTAGGGCTTTTGTCCCAGACTGTCCTTCGCCTGGTGCCTAGCAGTCCTTCGCTAGGGCTTTTAACTCTGGCATTCCTTCGCCAGTGCCTAGTGGTCCTTTGCTAGGGCTTTCACTGCACACTTGATTAACTTGTTAGAAAACAAGAAGGATTAACTTTTGATCTATGTTTCCATTATCAAAACACAGGTTTGACTTAGGTGCATTCTGCACCAACAATCTCTCCCTTTTTGATTTATGGCAACCCTAGTTCAAAAAGTTAAGTTTAAGCAAGACATGAAAAAGTTTTAACTTTTGTTCCCTCCCCCTGGAAGGAATCTCCCCCTATGTTTTTCAAAAATTTGTGGGGTTTTAAACACTTTAGGTAACTTAAAAATACATAGTAGAGTTTTTAAAGCATAATTTGAGTTTAAAGTCTTAAGTTTTACAGTACTAAAAATGTTAGCTTAAATACTCTGTAGTATATAACAAGCTTAAGTACTTAGTAGGTTTTGAAACACTTTAGTACTTAATAAATTTGAAAAACTTTAGCTTTAGAGTAAAAATAATTTTGACAAGCTTAAGTAGAAACCTTTTGAAAGGCTAAAGTACTTTGCAAAATTTGAAGGCTTGAAACAAATTTGAAGCTAGAGTACTTAGCAAAATTTTGAAAGCTTGAAAAAATTTTTGAAGCTAGAGTACTTTGTAAAATTTTGAAAGCTTTAAGTAAAGAATTTTGAAGCTAGAGTACTTAGCAAAATTTTGAAAACTTAAGTAGAAGTTTCGAAAAGCTTAAGTATTTTTGAGAGCTTAAGTAGAAGTTTTGAAAGCTTAAGTATCTTTCAGAAAAGCTTAAGTAGAAGTTTTGAAAGCTTAAGTATCTTTCAGAAAAGTTAAACTTTTGAATACTTTTTGAATAAAGGATAGAGTTAAGAAAATTTTGAAAAGAAAATTTTAAAAAGAAAATTTTACTCTCTCCTTTCCTATCTCTCCCCCTTTGCCATATATCAAAACAATTAAATACAGCATAAATAAGGAAATAAGTAAAATTTTTGCTGTACTGAATCAATCCATACTTAAATTTATACTAAATCAATCAATTCTCTCTGTAGGGGCATGTCTAACCCAATTAGCTACTTACTAACTGTTATAAACAGTAGTTTTTGCTAGGGTTAGTTAAGTTAAATGTTTTTGTTCAAGTTAGATTTGCTAAACTTGACACTTAACTTGATTGCTGTATAAGTTGTATTTAGTGCCCCAACTACTGCAGATGCACTGACTTAAAGCATCTTGATTTGAGGCAAAGACCTAAGCATCTCAACCCTTTCTAGGTTATCAATCATAAGTACCCTAAGGTGCTTGTGAGATGCTGGCTTCTAAGTCTATAGGTGCATGCAGTTCTAGGGTTAAAGCCTAGGCTAAGTCCATTTTCGAAAAATCCCTGGTTTTGAAGGGGGTAGTTTTAAAATAAATTTAAAACTAAGTCGAAAAGATTTTAAAATTGATTTTTGAAAAAAGCTAAGTTGAAAATGAAAACTGATTTTGAAATTTAAATAAAACAGTTTTTCAAAATTCTAATTTTTAGAAAACTTATTTTTGAAATCAAGTAGAGTAAAAACAATTGAGTTAAACTATTCTACTGACCACAATCCTAACTAATTAACAAGAAACCAATAATCATAAACTAGTCATCATAAAATAAAAGCAGGTACTTTAGGTTCAACATAGTCAACAGTCAAGCACAAGTCAACCCTACTGAGTAGGGGCAGTCAAATAGGTACAATGCCAAGTGAATCTAAGATGAAGGATCGGGGTGATCAGATGGACCCGGCTGCCACGCATCGAATCGAGCCATCATCTATAGGAATCGTGCATCAGCTACTTCTCTATCAGCTCTGCGAGCGTCCATCTGCTCTATGTGAGAGGCCTCGACCTCCTCTCGGAGACTCTGTATGTGTGTCTCCATACGGGTCACTCTCTCGTAGAGTGTCGGTGGAGCTGGCTCGTCTATATGGGCTCGGGCTTCTGCTGCTATATCTCCGACGTCGTACTCGACCTCCTCGTCCGAATCGATCTGATGAGCTGCTCTCCGACGTCTCCAAGACAGAACCCCGGTACCGGACACCTCTATACCTGGTAGGGCGAAGTTTCTATAGCCTATTTCATCGTAGTCGGTCAGATCGGCCATTTCTCCCTCGGTAATGTTCCTACCATGGTAATGTAGTAGGGACGTGATAACGTGGTAGTAGGGTGTGCGTACCCGCCCTTGCGTGTTCACACTGGATGCGTGTAGGATAGTGTGAAACATATGAAGTCCTATATCAATATCTAGCTGGTGAATCAGGGCATATAGGAGAAAGGTATGGAATGGTCGCATAGTGGTGACGTCCCTGGTGGATAAGGGCAGAATACATCGGACTAAGACCCTATATAGGGCGTAGTCCTGGACCTCTAAGTCGACTGACTGGAATCGTCTGGCCACTGGTTGCCTAAAGAAATATGAGTGTAATGTATCTAAGGTGATGTGAGAATAGGGAGCATCAAAGGGAGGTTCCCTAGGAGGATAACAACAGAAGATGGACTGCGAGGGTCGTAGTCCTAGAAATCGGTTCAGTAATGTTGGTGTGATGGTTAAGGGAATACCTTGAACCATGGTGGAGAACATGAGATTATCCTGTCTAATGATATTATTGTAAAATTCTGCACATAAGGAAGTATTGATTGGGTGGATGCAGAATACGAGATTGTCCAGTTGGTAGTGGTTTATGACGTTCATAGCTAGGGGACAGGATTGGGTGAAGAATAGCCTATTCAAGTAACTCGTTTTGATAGGTTTATAGGTGGTACGAGCGAACTTGTTACATAATTCTAAATTTGGAAACCTAGGATCAGGACTAGGTTGAGTACCGGGTTCTGCCTGATTAGGTCGGCGTCTTCTAAGAGAAAGAATGTATACTTAAAGAAGGTGTGCATTTATTGAAAAATTGAAAAGAAATTATCAAAAATAATAAATTATACCGGTTTGCTCGGGGAGGCATTGTTGAGGGCTTGAGAGCTTGAGAGAGTTGCAAGATCTCTTGGAAGGTAGAAGGTTGAGGAGGAGAAGTGTTTTGGGTGTGAAGAGTAGAAGGGGAAGGGAGCCCCCTTTTTATAGGCAGTTTGGGCGCCCTTCCCCGTGAGGGCGCCTTGACTGGTGAGGGCGCCCCTAGCAGTGAGGGCGCCTTCATCAGGCCTGCAGTTACTTTTCGGCAACTTTCTGCCGTGAAAGGACTGTGAGAGGGCGCCTTGACTGGAGAGGGCGCCTCTACCCAGAGCTGCAGCTGCCTTTTAGCAGCTTTTGACCATCCTCGGGTATACGGAGGCGCCCTGAAGCTTCAGGGCGCCCTGGTCAGCGTGCAATGGCAGAGGAGCCTTTTTGACCAGCCTTGGGGCGCCCACACCGGTTTGGGCGCCCTAAGGACTAGCTTTTGACTCAAATGAAGTGCATTTGACCAGATTTGACCTGGTTTGACTACATTGACCGTAGATTGACTATGTTGACCGTGGTTTGACTATGTTGATCGTGGTTTGACTATAGAATTTCACTGCAACACAGGTAGTAAGGGAATCATTTAGTCTTAATTTTACTGTCTCACCCAAATCTAGGGTTTTCAATCACGTTAACCTTATAGGTTTTGTGAGATAGGTTTTGATAGTTTTGAAAATTTTGATTAATTTTGAAGGATAATTAAATTTTGAAAACTTAATTAATTAATTTTGAAATTTTTGAAAAGATGTTTAAGTCTATACTTAGCTGAAATTTTGTGTTAGATTCGAATTTGACAAAAAATAATTTGAATTTGAATTTCAAAAATTGGCTTCCAGGTCTTGGCGAGGCACTAGGCCTTCTTTGGCCGAAGCCTTATGGGATCATCCACCCTTTCCTTGACAAAGCCTTTTAATGAAATTTCATTTTCAAAATTATTTTTTGAAAAATTTCTGGTCTAACTAGTTTGGATTTTGGATCGGTAGCTTCGGCTAGTTCCGCCAAATTGGCTTCCCTAACGTACTATCATCTCACCTCCACCCAATACTATGTTGTCAAATTTCAGCTAAGTTTGTTCAGTCCTTAAGCTAGCCTAAGTCTAAGCATGGTATATTGCAGAAAATAACTAATCAATCAAGCAATTTAAATCAAGAATAACAAGTTTATCTAATAATAAAAATAGTTTCAGTTTGGCTCCCCCTGGACTAAAGCCATGGTGATGGTTAGGCAAGATGTGAATCTTGTCCTTGGGGATCTAATACTGATTTGATCCAGTAGGTTGGTTCAGGCATAGTTTAGGTACCCATGCCTGAATTTTTCCTCTGGACTGATTCAGTACAGTCAAATATGATCTTTGTCGGGATTTGGTTCGGTAGCCAAGTCCAAATCGATTTAGAACGGACTTCTGTTTCCCAAGAATCATGTCAAGATTTTTGGAACCAGAGGTGAATCGTTCTAGGGCTGATCTAAGATCCTTAACCTGAGTTTTCAGGGAGAAGTTTTCCTTTTCAAGTTTTTCAACTTGAGTGGGAGTTCCTTCCTGAACCTTCTCGGTTGAGGGTTTAGAGTCAGCTCCCTCTTTCAGGTGTTTTACTTCCTATCGGAGGGATTCGACCCGGAGTTTGGCTTTTGCCAAATCACGAGAAAGAAAAGAAATCAATTCAGTTAACTATAATCTATTAAAACCAGTTACCTTAATTTCTCCGTCCTCTGTGAAGGTCAGCTCGCCGTCCTCTTGTTCTGATTCTGACTCTGTCTCTACTTTATCTGAGGCGGTCAGAGCTAGGAGGTTGGACTGGGGTGCCTCTTCTTCTTCTTCTGAGGAAGACTCGTCCCAGGTTGCTTGCAGTGCCTTCTTTCTTCTCAGCTTCTTCGTCTCCTTTAGGTTAGGGCACTCTGACTTATAGTGGCCCTTTTTCTTGCACTCGTAGCAGGTCACATTGGGCTTGTTTGCTGGTTCAGTTGGTTCGTCCTTTCTTCGGCCAGTTTTTCGTTTGTTGGTTCAGTTCTTCAGCTCCTTGTAGTAGCTTCGAGCGAGCCGGACCAGTTTAGTTTGATCTCCTTCTTCATCTTCTAAGTCTGTGTCAGACTCGGTTTCAAGTTCAGGATTCTTCTTCGTTGTTCTTCCAGTCTTGCCTGCAAGAAAAGCAATACCTTTTTCGACCGAATTGGTGTTAGTATGTTCGTGCAGTTCTAGTTCAGAAAATAATTCATCTAGTTTTATTTTAGAAAGATCTCTAGAGACCTTGTATGCATCTACCATAGATGCCCACAAGGTGTTTCTAGGAAAGGCGTTTAGAGTATACCTTATTAGGTCACGGTTTTCAACCTTGTGACCTATTGAGTGAAGACCGTTCATTACCTCCTGGATTCGTGTGTGGTGCTGGGCTGCTGTTTCGTTGTCGGCCATCTTGATAGTGTAGAGTTTATTCAGTAGCAGATCCCTTTTGCTGATCCTGGTGTCCGAAGTCCCTTCGTGCAGCTCGATTAGTTTTGTCCATAGCTCTTTTGCACTGTTGAAGGGGCCCACTCGGTTCAGCTCTTCCTTTGTCAGCCCGCATTGTAGGGTTTGCGTTGCTTTTGCGTCGGCTTCTATCTTGCGCTTTAGAGTGTTGTCCCACTCCGAGTAGCTTTGTGGAAGTCCTTCTGCATTTCGGGGGATCTCCAGACCGGACTGGATAATGATCCACATGTCCACCTGAGTTTTCAGGTGGACCTCCATGCGACTTTTCCAGTAGGAAAAGTCTTCTCCACTGAAGAGTGGAGGTCTAGCGGTGCTGAATCCCTCTTGCATAGACATTTGTTCTGTAAAAGGAAATTTTACAAAAAAAAGGTGTCCCAAGACTTGGTCTTGGATTAGCAGTGCGGGATAAAGATAATTAAAAATTAATTAATTAAATTCGAGGGAAAAAAATTCGAAAAAAATATTTCAAACTGGTGGTTGCACCAAGTTTGAATTCCCCGCTCTGATACCACTTGTTGGATCGTGAAAAGCCGATAGAGGGGGGGGGGTGAATATCGGAAATCGCTCTTTTTCGGAAAACTAAGAGTAAGTGCACAGCGGAAATAAAAATACGAGACACAGCACAAAGACACAGTGATTTTTACTTGGTTCGGAGCCTGTGTCGACTCCTACTCCAAGGCCCACGGTCGTTAACCGTTTACTTTGGGCAATTCTATATTCGCGCAAATAGGTTACAATGATTTCAATTACAAAGAGAGTGCAATAAAATAATAACAAAATATTAAGCTCTTCGTTACCGACGTCCGGAGTGTGTCGATTCTTTTCGGGGCAGCGGGACGTCGTCGGCTCGAGGTGAGGCGTTTCTGGAGCAAGGCATGAGCGTAGAAGAGCGTGGAAGCTTTGGAATCAAGTTGATATGAAGCTTGGGGTCGAGGGGTGCTATTTCTAGCACCTAGGGCGCCCTGGACGTCGGGGGCGCCCTGCCACGTGTCAGCCGATCCACACTTCGCTCGGTCAACTTTTATCCCACTCGAACAGGGATTAAGTTTGACCTCTGGGGCGCACTAGTCGCTGAGGGTGCCTTGGTTGACGCGGTCTTCTCGGCTGGATAGGGCTGGAGCTTCACAGTCTTGGGCTGGAGGCGCCCTGGTTGCTGAGGGCGCCTTCGCTCATGAGGGCACCTTCGCTGCTGAGGGCGCCAAGCCCAGTAAGCAGCTGAAGCCCTTTTTGCTTCGCTTGGTTTTGGCTTACCTTGAAGGCGCCCTGGACACTCAGGGCGCCTTACTCAGCTGCTGCCTCACTCCTTTGAGGCTCTCTGAGTTGCAGACACACGTTCCTTCGGTCCTGCATCCAGGGTTAGTCCAAAACACAATAAAATAGTTAATTATTATTTTATACAGCCTTAGCTATATTGGTTCTGACTTTGGTCTCTGAAATGGAGCCCTAGGTCGAACCGACGCCTACTGTTCCCTCGACGGGGAACGCGTCCTCACCTACTCCTCTCGGGAGAATTTACCTGTTGCCAACCGCTCCTTTGGTTGGACTTTTGCCTGACGGTCCTTTGTCAGGGCTTGGATGCCGAGCTACCCTTCGCCCGGTGCCTAGCAGTCCTTCGCTAGGTCTTCTGTCCCAGACTGTCCTTCGCCTGGTGCCTAGCAGTCCTTCGCTAGGGCTTTTGTCCCAGACTGTCCTTCGCCTGGTGCCTAGCAGTCCTTCGCTAGGGCTTTTAACTCTTGCATTCCTTCGCCAGTGCCTAGTGGTCCTTTGCTAGGGCTTTCACTGCACACTTGATTAACTTGTTAGAAAACAAGAAGGACTTAACTTTTGATCTATGTTGCCATTATCAAAACACAGGTTTGACTTAGGTGCATTCTGCACCAACAAACACATCCTTAGTTCTTCTTAAGTACTTAAGGATTGTCATGACAGCCGCCCAATGATCCATTCCTGGATCCGACTGGTATCTGCTTGTGACGCTCAAAGCAAACGATACATCGGGCCTTGTACATAGCATACATGATAGATCCTATCGCGGATGCATAAGGAATCTTATTCATGCTAATCCTCTCGTCTTCTGTGCGCGGACACATAGACTTTGAAAGGTTGATCCCATGCCTGATGGGAAGGTAACCTTTCTTGGATTCCGACATGCTAAACCTTTTTAGCACTCGGTCTATATACGTAGACTGCGAAAGACCAAGCAACCATTTTGATCTATCTCTATAGATTCTAATCCCAAGGATATAGGTTGCTTCTCCCAGGTCATTCATGGAGAAAGTTTTGGACAACCAAATTTTAACTGTCTGTAAAACTGATATATCGTTTCCTATAAGTAATATGTCATCGACATATAATACTAGGAATACGACTGCACTCCCACTAACCTTCTTGTACACACAAGGTTCATCAGGATTTTGTGAGAAATCAAACTCTTTGATTGTCTCATCAAAACGGATGTTCCAGCTCCTAGATTCTTGCTTCAGTCCATATATGGATCGTCGAAGCTTGCATACTTTGGTTTTATCAACTGATGTGAAACCTTCAGGTTGTATCATGTATACATCCTCAAGCAGGTTTTCATTAAGGAAAGCTGTTTTCACATCCATTTGCCATATCTCATAATCATAATGAGCTGCTATGGCTAGGAGCATCCGAATGGATTTAAGCATAGCTACTGGCGAATAGGTTTCGTCATAATCAATTCCTTGTTTTTGACGATATCCTTTTGCCACTAATCTAGCTTTAAAGGTAACAACATTACCTTCCATGTCGGTTTTCTTCTTGAAAACCCACTTGCACCCTATGGGCTTAATCCCTTCAGGTGGGTTAACCAAGTCCCATACTTGATTTTCGTACATGGAATCCATTTCCGACTTCATGGCTTCAAGCCATTTGTCCCTTTCTGAATTTTTCAGAACATCTTCATAACTGATAGGTTCGTCATCGCTTATGAGTAACACGTCATTCGATTCACTTATGAGAAATCCGTATCTCTCTGGAATATTGCGTGTCCTATCAGGCCTACGAAGAGGTGGTGTTGTTTTAGGTTCAACTGATAGCTCATCATTATGAGTTATTGGTTGTGGGTCTAGACTAGGTGTCTCTGTAATGTCTATTGGAGTTTCTTGAACTTCATCAAGTTCAATGTCACTTCCACTGTTTTCTTGTAAAAGAAATTTTTTTTCCAGAAATACAGCATGCCTTGAAACAAACACCTTTTGTTCCAAGGGATGATAGAATTGGTAACCCTTCGTTTCCTTAGGGTATCCAATAAATAGATATTTATCAGACTTAGCATCCAATTTGTCTGATACAGTCCGCTTCACATAAGCAGGACAACCCCATATCTTAAGGTGAGTTAAGTGAGGTTTCTTACTATTCCATGTCTCATATGGAGTAGTAGAGACTACCTTGGTCGGGACTCTGTTTAGCAAGTAAACAGCTGTCTTAAGTGCATAGCCCCAAAAGGATTTTGGAAGAGTTGCATGATTCATCATGGATCTAACCATGTCTATCAAGGTTCGGTTACGCCTCTCAGATACACCATTATGCTGTGGTGTATACGACGGAGTCCATTGAGACAATATCCCATTGTCCCTAAGATAATCATGAAACTCTTGACTCAAGTATTCACCACCCCGATCGGATCGAAGTATCTTAATACTTTTGCCAAGCTGTTTCTCTACTTCATTTCTGAACTCTTTGAATTTCTCAAAAGCTTCAGATTTGTGTTTCATCAAGAACACATACCCGAATCGTGAGTGATCATCGATAAAGGTGATGAAGTAGCTATAGCCTCCTTGTGCAAGAGTTGACATTGGTCCACATACATCAGTATGTATTAGACCAAGCAATTCTCCCACTGGATTACCTTTTCCGGAAAAGGATAATTTGGCCATCTTGCCTTTTAAGCATGATTCGCATGTATCAAATGAACCGGGTTCAAATGATTCCAAAATTCCACATCGGTATAATTTGGTCATGCGTTTCTTACTTACATGGCCAAGACGACAATGCCACGTGTAGGAGTCTATTCGATTATCTATTCGAGCACGTTTGTTGCTAACTTCGATATTGAAAACGTCATTGGATAAATCTAACGTGTAGATACCATTGCACAAAGTTCCATTCCCATAAAGAACGCCATTTAAAGTTATATAACAACAATTGTTACTAAAAGTTAAATGATAACCCTTTTCATTCAAACATGAAATAGATACAATGTTCTTTATTAACGAAGGAACAAAATAACAATTATCCAATTCTAAGACACGTCCAGTGAGGAGCTTTGGCAAATATGTTCCGATGGCAACAACAGCAATCTTTGCTCCATTTCCAACTCGCAAATTCGCTTCTCCTTTGACGAGTCTTCTTCTATTCCTTAGCCCCTGTATGTCATTACATATATGTGAGCAACACCCAGTATCAAGTACCCAGGTATTTGAGGAAATAGAGTGACATTCAATAACGAAGATACCTGAAGAGGATGGGGCATCGGATGCCTTCTTCTTCAAGGACTCAAGATAAACTTTGCAGTTTCTTCGCCAGTGACCCTCCTTGCCACAATAATGGCAAGTTCCTTTTGGTTTCTTTTCAGTCTTTTTGGCCTTTTTCTTCTTCCCTTTATTCTGTTCTTTGGCCTTCCTCTTAGAACCTTTCTTCGAGGAACCAACTAACAGTACCGTCTTCTGATCCTGCTTTACAAAAGGCTCAATAGTCTTCAGCAGGTTGAGCAACTCAGGAATGGTAGTCTCCAGCTTGTTTATCCGATAGTTCATCACAAATTGTGAATAACTTTTGGGCAAATAATGCAGAATTAAGTCAATACTTAGTTCATGATCCATTGCAAAACCGAGTGTGCTCAGTCGCTCAATGTACCCCAACATCTTTAACACAAACTGCGAGGCAGAAGTGCCTTCCTGCATCCTAGAGGTGAAGAGGAATCTGGAGACTTCAAACCTTTCGGATCTCGCCTGCTCTTCAAACAACTCATGCAGATGGAAGATGATGGTATAAGCATCCATATGCTCATGCTGCTTTTGCAGCTCAGGTACCATAGATGCTAGCATGATGCAACTCGCAAGTTCAGAATCGGTCACATGTTTCTGATAGGCCACTAGCTGGTCTGGAGTTGCACCTTCTGGAGGATGGTTGGGAAGTTGATCTTCAAGGACATAGGCAAGCTTCTCTGCCTTGAGGACTATCCTCAGGTTTCGAAGCCAGTCCATGAAGTTTGGCCCAGTCAGTTTATTGGTGTCCAAAATGGAACGCAAATTCAGAGAAGACATGATCGAGTGATTATCCTAGAAATACAAATTGAGCTTATGTGAGAAGAATGATTAAAGAATGTATCAACATACATTAAAAAATCCTATTTATTTTTCAAATTGAATAACCCTTTTTATCAATTCGGGAGATCGTAGGAACATCTCCAAATAGGTTGATATCCAACCATAGATAAGAAACACCATGGCTGTGGCCATCAAGTTATTCTTAGCTATGGAGGTAGGTAATTATACAGATTACATATCACATATATGTAACTATCACTTTATGCTATCAACTAATTGAATGTTTGCATAAATCATTGGGTTGTTAACTCATTAACAAGTATGCGACATTATACATAACACCCAATTGCACCTCTCTTTACATCGACCTTGGCTGTGGCACAACAAATCGATGCTCCAAGCTTAAGGCTGACCCATTAATCAAGAAATAGTTTTAATATGGTTGGAGCTCATTCAACCATTTAGTCAGGCTTGGATGTGTCCAACAACCATAACTAAGGATTGACCTCTGACTCCAACTGTATTAATCATAAACTAATTCCATGGTTTGAACATGTTGAGGTTCAAGCTGGGCATGGATGTGTCCATCAACCCAAACAAGAAACAAAACTCCGATTCTAACCATATTAATGAAAGGTGTTAGCCTTAATATTTTGTAAGGGGTTTTGGGTTTCATTCTTTCTTTTCTAAGCACATTCATGACATATAACTATGTCATGACTAACGATTTCCTTAATAAAGTATGTATGTGACTTAATTTATCAAGTCCCATGAATTGAATTAGGAACCGGATTTCCTAATTCTAATTTCATACTTTATTAAAGGAATTGTTTTGGGAAACAATTTCCTAAATTGTCATAATCAATTTCGGAAATAATATGTTTAAGACTTTGATTTCTCTAAATCAAATCTTATTAAATTAAGAGATAGATTCCCTTAATTCAACCACATATTATTTTCATGAAAATCTTATTTAAGAAACTCTATAAGAAACTATTTTCCTAATTAATTTTGGAGACAACAATATGTAAGAGCATCACCTCTTAAATCATATTTTATTCATGGATTTAATTAATTACAACAAATCGTTTTCTAAGGGTGGCTCCCCGAGGCTCAGATACCCAAAGAAAAGTAATTTGTCGTAAATCCAATTTGGTCCGCTTCGGAAGCGTAACCAAATTAAACATGACAATTTCATTTAAAATTGGGAAATTAAATTACAACAACTAACTTTAAATTGGACGGCTCCCCGAGGCTCAATCCAAAATAAAGAATTTTGTTGTCAATTTAAAACCCAACTCAAATTTAATTGTCAATTAATTGTCCATAAATTTGTCTAGACTTTCTTGAAAGAAAGTGCCCAAAATTGCGAGATTTCATAATAGGTTTTCAGAATAATTGTAAGTTTCTGGTACAAAGAAAACTTACATATTTCCAAAATTGGAAAATTTCTAAAATAGAAAATTTCCAAAATTGGAAAGTTTCCAAAGATGGGAAGTTTTCACAATTATCATAAAATTTCAGAAACTAGGATATTTCAAACGTTTGCGAAATTTTATGAGGATTTCCAAACTTTGAAATTCCTAAATCTAAAATTTATAATAATTGGAAAATTTCCATAATTGAAAATTTTTTCAAAATTGAGATTATGACAAAGTTTTTCACAAAACAATTATATGATTATGTCGAACACTAACCAGCTCTGATACCACTGTTGGGACCGGGTGCATGTTGACAAGGATACGGGTTCGTAAAATTTTAAATTTTTACGTGCAGCGGAAGAGTTAGCATAAAATAATTTCTCAAATTATTTTAACCACGTATCTAGCATGCAACCTTATGATGTGTGGACATGATCATAAATTAAAACTTTGCGGAAAAGTAAACTAATTTACTTTGTACCTCGCGTAACTCGAAGAAAGGGACGAGATCCAACCATAGCGTCCCTTGGAAGCTCCGCCTCTATTCGCGTCCACGCCGAGTTCTCTTCGGGATGACTTCGCAAAGTCACGAGTTTTGTGCCGACGAGAACTACTAGATTCTCTAAAGGCAAAACTAGAAGATCAAGAGAGAAGATAGGAAACTAACCACCAAGTAACGGAATCAAAATTTCGGGAAAGGAAGGAAGGAGTCGCGATCCGCTTCTTCTTCTTATTCGGCACGAACTTGGTGGAGGAAACTCACGGGCACCCTAGGTGCTTGCGCCGGCCTTAGGGGAGGAGACAGAGCCGTCCCTAGAGAGAAAAAGGGCGCCGGCCCTAGAGAGAGAGAGAGTTAGAGAGAGAGAGGGAGAGAGTTAATCTCTTGATCAATCTATTAAGGAAATCAAGCCTAGCCTTGGTTCCTTTATATAGTAGCCTCTCCCTTGCCAAGTCTCCCCTTTAACAGAATTTTTCATAAGAAATTTATCTTATAAATTTTCTTTATGAATTATTCCGTTTAAACCAAGTTTTATTATAACTAATTTTATAATAAAACAAATACATCTCTCCTTTTATTATGGAATAAATTTTACAAGAAATTTATAAATTTTCTTATTATGGAAAAATCAATTCATAATTGATTTTATAAAATTAAAATAAACCATTCCATGCATGGATCATTTTAATTTCCATAAAAATAATAAATTTCTATAAATTTCTTTATATAAATTTCTTTATACAAATTTATTTATCCATAATTTATAAAACAAATCGCACTTGATTTATTTTATAAAATAGACCAAATAAATTAGTTCTCTCTTTTATTGTGGCCGGCCAAACCAAAGAGGGTGGGCACCCTCTTTGGCCGGCCACTTCAAGCCCAATCCCTCGCGAATTAAACACATTTAATTCGCCCGATAAGCCTTCAAAAGACTTAGCAATTTTAAGCTTCCATTGCGCCTCTGATTAATTCAGATTCAACTTATTTCTCTTGATTGGAAAATCTAATTTTCAACTCATTTTAAATCCCTCAGATTACTCGTAGTGCGTGTGACTAAATAGGCTTTCGATTTATGTTGGCCGTCTATAATCAACTAATCATAGAACGATCATGAGTGGCACCTAGTAGTACATCATGACCCCCAATTAATCGAAAGATCAACAGTTGACCTCAGAAGTAATTCTGAAACCCTTCAGCAGCTCTAATGAATCGTGCCCCATTCACTTCACCATCTTATACCCACTTGGTTCAGGACATGGTCTGGTCTGTGTGTGTCAGTCCCCACTAGGCTGACTACGTCACACCTAGCCCAAGTAGTGTCTTTCTCATCCTTTGGATTTCTAATTACTCTCATGTATTTAAGAGACTCATACTCTAAACATGACATGCTCTGGCCAGAGGCTTTGAGTAACAATCCGACGATAGGCCTGGGTATACATCTCCTCGCAAGGAGTGGTGAATCCTTTGTAGGCTGTTCAAACATCTTCCGGCACTTTGACTTATACCCAATCATCCTGGGTCCACACCTCCTTGGAGATGCTTGCTTAAGATATTAAAGTATAAGTCTCCATGACCAAGATGAGTTGAACACCGCAAGTCAAAGGAACATCGCACTTAAGCTACAATAAGAACTTCACTGACATATCTATATAGATTATCATATGAAGTTTTACAGCTAGTCACTCTAAAGAACTAGTTCCCTTAACTAGCATCCATGTTTATCTCCAGACATCCCAATGTCACCAGCCAGTGAGAATCAGCTGATTAGAGAATAACCCATGCTAGTCTCAACAGAATTGATAGTGTCCGTTTTTATCAATTCATCGACTAGGGATATTTTCAGTACTTCACAATTGCACATGTAGAGATAATCACTAGTTGTGATCTCATCACAATTCTCTTATGCTGTGAATTGTATTGCGGACATTCAGTAGATGAGTTTAAGATCCCAATCAATACACAAACATGTAACTCAAATAGTGAATTTTCATTTATTAAAATAAATGTTTACAATCATAAGGCGATTGCCTTAGGACACTTCTCTCA